>MU404184.1:77089-97837 GCA_022695795.1 Biscogniauxia marginata
GCTATATATTATTCGTGTTTTTTAGTTATTTTAATTATATAATATTTATTACGAAGGTTTAATACTATAAAGATTTAGGCCTTATTAATTTGTTTTCTTATAAGTTTCATTAGTGGTAACGAATGCCTGTTTTTTTTGGTTATTTTATTGAGGTGTTAGTAGTTAATTACTCGTCGCTATATTAGGTTTCTTTTTTTATCGACATGTTATTTCTCGTTTTTGTTTATTTTAGGTATTATGATTACCGGGTATTTTAACAAGGATTTTAATTCTTAAATATATTTTTTATTTAGATCCTTTTAGATTCCTTTTTATAGTGCCTTTTGTTTTTCTTGATTTATAAAATATATTAAGAATAATTTTAGTTATTTTTTTAAAGTGGATTTAATGATCTTATTAGTTATGTTTTAGTAATTCTTTTTTTGTTTTATTTTTAAATAATTTATAGAAATAAAGGTATTTACGTGGTACTTTTTTCGTTAGATTTTTAGGTTTAATTACTTAAATTATATAAGTAATATGTTTCGTTTTTATATTCGTTTCTTTGGAGTTATTTGCGGTATTTATCTCGTAACTCGTAATAGTTGACTCCTCTTGTTTTTAATTTTAATAAAGCGTGTTTATCTTGAAATTTATTTAAGGATTACTTTTTTTAAGCTAATTTATTCTTAGTATTATATCGTGATTTAATATGTATATAATATTAAAAATGATTTATTTAAAATGCCTTTAAATAGTTATTAAAAAAGGAATTATTTCTTTTAATACCTTACCATTTTTATAACTAAACATACCTCCTTTAAAGTTTTATAGTTTATATAAATTTTATTTATATATTTATAATATTTTGTTTTTTTGAGTTACCTTTATTAAAATATAATTTTTATTTACTTTTAAATTTATTAAGGCTTTATACTTTTTTTATTATACTTAACTTTAGTTATAATAATATTATTAAGTCTTAATTGGATTTTATATAAGGACTTATTATTTATAGCTTTTCGCTGCTTTATTAGCGAGAGCTTTTACCGTTTTTTAGTCTTTTATATCTCTTCTCTTTTGGTTTTCTTTTAGTTGTTATAACCCGGATATCTTTTTATTTTTAGGCTTTTATAAGAGCGTGTTTCTAATAATTATTACTTAAATAGTTTCTTTAATTACTTTTTACGTAATAAGAAATAAAAGGTTTATTTTTTATATAAAACTTTATATATTAAAACTTTAATTCTTTTTCGAGAGCCCTTTTATAACTTAAGTTTGTTTTATTGACTTGGAATTTTTTAAAGTTTTAAATTATTTTTAAATAAAAAGAATAATTCTTGAGTTTACTTGTTAAGGGTATCTCGATGTCTTTTTTTAGGTTTATATTAATTTCTAAAAGTTTTTTTTTTTTTTTTAGGTATATTTTAATAATTCGTTTATAGCTTCGTTTAATTATATGTGTTTTTACTTGTTACTTTATTAAGTATTTTCTTATAAAGCCGAATAGATTAATGTCGTATTTAATTCGTTTTTCGAGTTATTATAAAAGATATAATTCTTTTTATAACTCTTATAATTCTTTTTTAATCTCGTTTTTTTCGAAACCTGCTTTAAGTAAGTTGTGTACGTCGTATGGTATCGAGGTGTAATATATATAATCTTTAGTAATTGCTTTATTGTTTTTTTCGGAACTAAGGTGAAGATAATATACTCGAGGAAAATGTGGCTATCGTGGGATGTTATTATAAATATATTTATTTTCTTTCGTGTTATTACTTTCTAGTTTTTAAAGATAATAACTAGCTTCATTTTTAGAACTTTTATGTACTTAATAAGTGTCGTTAATGTAAAAGCTTTAATGTAACGATATATGTTCCTTTAAGCTTTAATAGATATTATAATTATTATTTATATAAAACCTTTAATTTAAGTTATTATATTGGCTTTTTCTTTAATAAGTTTTATATTTATCGTTATTATAGTGGCTTTAATGTAGATTATTATGGTTTAACTTAATTTTTAAGTCGTATTTTAGTTTATAATTATCGTATTTATATAGTAGTTCGCCTTTATTATATTCTTGTTTAGCTTGTTTTAATGTAAGATATTCTAGATATAAGTGGTTATTCTTTAAATAGTTTTTGCGGTTAACTTAATAAAATTTATAAACTTTTTTTATAAGGGCTTTCTCGATTTTTTTTATTTTGATAATATCGATAGTAAATACTTGGTTTATTTCTTTGTTATTCTCGAATTAAACCCTTATCTTAATAGCTTTTTTCTCGGGTTAAAGAATCCCTTTTGTTTTTAGTTCTTATTTCTTAGGACTTCGGTACTCGTTTTTATAATGTTTTTTTTTTATAATTAAAACATTTAATAGTTAATTTATCTCGTTTTTTTTGTTCCTTTTAAATAACGTTGATTTTAATGGGGTTTGACTTGGTTTTAATGCTTTTCCTAGTTTCGGCACCGTTTTTATAATTTCCTCTTTTTAGCTAATCGTTATTCTTTCGTTATACCGTTTTTTTCTTTTTAAGGTATCGTTTAAAGTTTTTATTATTAATAATTATTATTATTATAACGTAATTATTAAACTTTTTTGGGTTTCTTTCTTTATATAAGTTTATTTTATATAGTTTATTCTTTATATGGTTTTTTAATTTTTAATAAAATAAGTAATATAAGTTTTTAATAAGTAGTTGTGATTAGCTTGCGAGTTTTTTGAACTTAATAGCGTAGTTTAAAGCCTTTTTGTTTTGTTATAATTTGTAAAATCGAGTTTCGGCTTATTATTTAAGGATTAAATTGTTAAATATAAACTTAAGTTGTTTTTCAAATTCTTTATAATTTTTAAAGACTTTTTTCGTGTCTTTTTAGGCGTTTGATCCGTTTTTTAGATGATTTTTTAATACTAGTTAAAACTAGGTTAAAGCGGTTTTAGCGAGGAGTTGAGATATCGTGAAAACCTTTTATTCTTTAATAGTAATTATTTTATAATAGAATTATAAATAGGTTTTAGTTTGGATTAAAAATCTTTTTAGATCGTTTGACTTATTATATTTACTAGGTATAATAGGTTTAAAACTCTTTACGTCGAGGGTTATTATATTGTTTTTGTTGTTTGAATTGTTAGGGTCGTTATCGTTTAAAGGTGGTTTCGGTTGTTTGTCTTTAGGAGGTAGAGGTTATTTTGTTTATTTGTTTTTTTTAGGTGTTTTTTTTTTCTTTTTTTCTTCTTTTTTAGATAGTTCTTCGTGTTAAGCTTTTAAGGTGTCCTTTTGTGACTCTTTTTTAGTTATAATTATAATAGATTTTTATGTTGGTTTCTTTAAATCTTTTTGTTATATCGTAAAAGGACTTAAAGCTTTCGTTTAAGAACTTGTTAATTGTTATTTTTTTATTTGTTTTTTTTCTTGTTACTTTTTGGTTTTAAGGGGCATATTTGTCCTAGGATTATTTAATTGAAAGTCCCTCTTTTTAAATCAATATTAAGCACTAATTAAGGAGCTATTAAAATGTAACGAACTTCCTTATGTAATTTTAGTTAACTAACTTTATAAGTAAGTATATACTGGGTTTTCTTAATTTAAAGGTAATAATAAGTTAAGATTGATTTAATTAATTTATAATGTTATGTTCGTTAAAGAGATTTTAAGGTACTTTTATTATAGTATTAAAGAGTAACTATAGTTTTAGATTGATAGTTAAAAAACGAGAGATTAATTATATAAAGAAATTCCAATTTACTTATAATTTCCTTTTCTTTTCTTTTAATTTAATGAATCGTTAGATCGTTTATTTCGATTAACGATTTATCGATTTAATGAATCGTTAAATCGCTCCTTTTAAATAACGATTCACCGATTTAATCTTTGATCATGTGACCTGCACACCTTTTTGTTTTTAAGGTTTGTAACAGCTTGCTTTCTCGATGTAATAAAAGGTTATTTTTATTTATTTTAATATTATTTATAACTTTTATTATTTTTATATATTATTTTGTATTTTTAACTTTTCTTTTATTAAACTATATTAAACTTATAATATTTATAATACTACGTTATTATAACGAACCTCTTTATATGTTTCTAATTAGTTAACTTTATAAATAAGTATATATTAGGTTTTCTTGTTTAAAAGTAATAATAAATCGAGGTTAATTTAAAAGATTTATAATGCTTCGTTCGTTAAAGAGATTTTAAGGTATTTTTATTATAATATTAAAAAGCGATTATAGTTTTAAATTAATAATTAAGAAACTTAAATAAATAATTAAATATATAAAAAATTCCCCTTTTTTATATTTATTTCTTTATAAGTATTTAAAACTTTTATAAACATGTTTTTAATTTCCGAAGATTACTTAAAATTAAAGTAATTTAACATTTTTATTAATTCGTAATATTATTCCCCTCTTTTAAAATCTTTGTTTTTAAAAATAAAAAGTGTGTAATTTCTTTTTTAATTAGTTTTTACTTCTTTTTTCTTATTATTAATTATTATTATAATTAATTGTAAAGTTTCGAAATTAAACGTTCGATTTAAAACGTTATTTAAAAGTTGTTAAGGTCTTTTTTTAGTTATCGCGAGGTTTAATTTTAAAATTATATCTTATTTTCGTTATTTTAATAAAAGCTTATTTTATAAGATAATAAAAAGCCGAAAAAGATGTAATTAATATATATTATTAAACGTTTTTTATAATAAAAATGGGATTTTTTTGGATTCTTTTTGGAATATTCGTTATAAAAATAATTATTTAGCTAAAAAGAAAAAAGTGGCTTAATAATAACTTTAAAAGGTTTTTATGCGTTAACGCGAGTTATTAGCTCGATTAAAACGTTTAAACTAATAAAAAGAACTTTTTTGTTTTAAAGGCGTAAAAATAATATAACGAGGTTTTAAAAACTTAAACGAACTAGAAAAATAAAAGCGGTTAAAAAAAGAGAAACGGTTTTAAGTTAAGTAATAGTTTTTAGTTAAATAGGTTAATATTGTTTATAAGGCCTTTTTCGACCTTTTTAACTGGTTTTTGCTAGATTAAGTTAACTTTTAAATAATTTCGGCCGATTTAGGTTTTAATAATGAAAATTCGCAAGCTTATTTATTAGGTTTTTTAGGTGGTTAAGTAGTTTTTAAGTGTTTTCTCGAGTAAGTAGCTTTTTTACTTAATAAAATATTATAATTAATTATTAACTTATTTTAAATTTAGTATTTTTTTATTTTATATTTATTAAGGTTTTTTTTTAAATTTTAGTTGGTTTTTTAGTAAGGCGTTTTTTAATATTAATTTTAAAAGTGAAACATGGAATATAAGATATATTTTAGATCTTTTTAAAAAAGAAAATTTATAATTAATTTTTAAAATAACTTTTTTAATTCTATATAGTTTTAACGTTTTAAACTTAAGTTTTTTATTAATACGCCTTGTTATTAGCGAAGTAAGTAAATTATGTTTTTTCTTTTAAAAATTAGTTTTTTAATTCTTTTTTATTATAATATTTTGTTATTTTGTTTTAAATGAATTATAATTCTTTTTATAATCATAGTTATATTATCTAGACTTTTTTGGATAATACTTCTGCTTTTAGGGCTTTTATTTCGATTTTTAGTGCTTCCGTAAATTCGATCGGTTATTTTTTAATTTCTATTTTCTAACTATATATTACTTTATATAGTAACATTTTTATGTCTTTATTAATCGAAGTATTATATACTATTTAAGTTATTAGTAATAATTTTACCTAGTTATTTATTTCTTAATTAATATAACTTTGTAAATATTATTTCATTATTTAATTTAATTTTTTTATTTATTCGTTTAATTAAAAATAATACGTTATAAACAACTTTTATTTAATTCTTATTCGTTTTATTAAATTAATTTAAAATTTTAACGTAAATAACTTGTTTTTATTTAAAATAATACGTTTTAATAATTTATATTTATTAATATATTTTCTTAAGAAACTAAAAACTAATTATTTTATTATACTTAATTCGTTAAACGATAAAAAATAGGTATATTTTATAAGTTAATTAACAATTATTTATATGTTATTATAAGGTACTTTTATAATAAGGTCTTTTAACTTAAAAAGTTTTACTATGAAATCTTATATAATTATATATTATATTTTTTAAGTATTTAAGTTAATTGTAATAATTTATATGATTTATATTATAATGCTTTAGCTTTATTATAAATATTATAACTTTTTATAACTCTTTTAATTATTTATCTCATTTCTGGAAAGTCGAATTCTTTTTATAATCGTTTTAATATTTTAAAGATTCCTTAATAACCATGTAAAAAGTATTTATAAAATTCTTTAACGAATTCATTTTATATTTATTTTAATATATAAACTTTTTTATACGATAAAAATTCGTTATTAGATCCTTATTAAAACTATAATTACTTTTTTTTAATTATAACTTTTTTAAAACGTTATTTCTAGTTTCTTATATTAATTCGCATATAAATTAATATAATTAATTTATTACTTTATTATTTAAATATTTAGACATTTCTTTTATTGACTTTTAACTTATAATTTCCTCTTTTATTAAAAAAATCTATTTAAATGTTTTTTCCCCTTAATATAATAGATTTTAAAATTAAAATTAAATAAAAAAATCATTTAACGCTTATATCTTTAATTAAACGTCTAGGTTATTATGAATCGTGTAAGGTTTTTATAATTTAAATAAATATTAATAAGTTTTTTAATTTTACTAAGTTATAGTTTTTATTTTTTTAGTGTTTTAATAATCGCTAATAATTCTTTATTATAAATTTAATAGTTTAATTTAATATCGTGTAATGCTTTAAATAAATACGCGACTAAATATTATTTTTATTGTTTTTTAGTTACTTTAAAACTACTTTAATAACAAAATCTAAAGTATTTATCCTTAATTATTTCTTTTAACTATTAAAAAACTTTTTTAACTTTTTTAATAAATTAAAAATTTTCTTTAATTTTCGTTAAAATAATTAATTCCGTTAATAATTTAACGATTTACTTAAAATCTTAAATAAGTTATTTAACGTAATTAATAAAGCCAAAAAATGCGCGTATATTTATAACACTTTTAAGTTTTAACTAATCCTTAATTATTATTACTTTTCTCTTTTAAATATAAATCTTTTTTAAGCTTATTATAAACCTTAAATAATTTAATTTTTTAATATACTATTTATTTTTAATTAAATAAATAAGTAGGTTTACCTTTTTAAGGCTTTTAATATTTGTTTTTTATGTTTTTTATACTTTTTTTCGTTTTTTAAATAAATTAGTATATTATTTAAATAAATAAATATAAATTTATTTAAAAACTTGCGAAGGATTATTATAATTATATATTAAAACGTAATAAGTGCGTTAATAAATTTAAATAACATAACTTTATATTTATAATGTTTATATATCGTTTAGAAAACGGTATATTATTCGTGTTTTTTAGTTATTTTAATTATATAATAATTATCGCGAAGGTTTAATACTATAAATATTTAAACCTTACTAATTTACCTTTTTATAAGTTTTATTAATAATAATAAATACCTATTCTTTTTTGTTACTTTATTAAGATGTTAATAATTAATTACTTATCGTTACATTAAATTTCCTTTTTTATTAATATATTATTTTCCGTTTTTATTAACCTTTAATACTATAATTACTAGGTATTTTAATAAGGATTTCGACTTTTTAATGTATTCTTTATTAAGGTCTTTTGTTTTTCTTAATTTATAAAATATATTAAAAATAGTTTTAGTTATTTTCTTTTTTTAAAGTGGATTTAGTAATTTTATTAATTATGTTTTAATAATTTATAAAAACGAAGATACTCGCGTGATACGTTTTTCGTTAGATTTTTAAGCTTAGTTACTTAAATTATATAAACGACATGTTTCGTTTTTATATTCATTTTTCTGGAGTTATTTATAATACTTATTTTATAACCCGTAATAATTAATTCTTTTTAATTTTAATTTTAATAAAGCGTGTTTATCTCGAAATTTATTTATAAATTACTTCTTTTAAGTTAATTTATTTTTAGGATTATATCGTGATTTAATATATATATAATATTAAAAATAACTTATTTAAAATATTTCTAGATAATTACCAAAAAAGGAATTATTTCTCTTAATACCTTATTACTTTTATAATTAAATATATTTTTTTAAAGTTTTGTAATTTATATAAACTTTGTTTATATATTTATAATATATTATTTTTTTAAGTTATTTTAATTAAAATATAATTTTTATTTACTTTTAAGTTTATAAAGGCTTTATACTCTTTTTTATTATACTTAACTTTAATTATAATAATATTATTAAGTCTTAATTAAACTTCGTATAAAGACATATTATTTATGGCTTTTCGTTGTCTTACTAGCGAGAGCCTTTGCCGTTTTTTAGTTTTTTATGTTTCTTTTTTTTTAGTTTTTTTTAAGTCGTTACAGCCTTGATTTCGTTTTATTCTTAAGCTTTCATAAAAACGTGTTTTTAGTAATTATTATTTTAATAGTTTTTTAAATTACTTTTTATATAATAAAGAGTAAAAGGTTTATTTTTTATATAAAACCTTATATATTAAAATTTTAATTCTTTTTTAAGGGCCTTTTTATAATTTAAATCTATTTTTCTATTAATTTAAAGACTTTTAAGGTTTTAAATTATTTTTAAATAAAAAGTATAATCTTTAGGTTTGCTTATTAAAAGTAACTTAATATCTTTTTATAGGTTTATATATATTTCTAGAAATTTTCTTTCTTTTTTGAAATATATTTTAACGATTTATTTATAACTTAATTTAATCGCACGTATTTTTATTTATTATTTAGTTAAGTATTTCTTTATAAAACCGAATAAATTAATATCGTAATTAGCTCGCTTTTTAAGCTAATATAAAAAATGTAATTATCTTCGTAATTCTTATAATTCCTCTTTAATTTCGTTTTTTTCGAAACCCGTTTCAAGTAACTTGTATATATTATAAAGTATTAAAGTGTAATATATATAATCCTTAATAATTACTTAATTATTTTTTTAGAACTTAAATAAAAATAATAAGCTTTTAAATAACGTGGTTATCATAAGACGTTATTATAAATATACTTGTTTTTTTTTCGTGTTATTACTTTTTAATTTTTAGAAATAATAACCGGTTTTATTTTTAAAACTTTAATATATTTAATAAACGTCGTTAATATAAAAGCTTTAATATAGTGATATATGTTTTTTTATGACTTTATTATTCCATCTTTATTAAGGTAAAATGTTTTATTTTTTAGTTATTTAACCACTTTTAAATTTAATTTAGGTTTTTCGTTTAATAACTTATTAAGTTAATTAATATTATTTAAGTTTTAATAAACATTATAATTATTATTTATATAAAACTTTTAATATAAATTATTATATTTACTTTTTCCTTAATATGTTTTATACTTATTATTATTATAGTTTAATTTAATTCTTAAGTCGTATTTTAACTTATAAGTATTATACTCGTATAATAATTCGCCTTTATTACACTTTTATTTAATTTATTTTAGCGTAAAATACTTTAAGTACGAGTAATTATACTTTAAATAATCCTTAAGACTAACTTAATAGCATTTATAACCTTCGCGAATTATAACAAATAAGTAATAATACTTTAAATAATATTTATAAGCCCTTTTTTTATAACTTTAATAAATATTATAACTTTTTTTATAAGGACTTCTTCGTCTTTTTTTACCTTAATAGTAATGATAATAAATATTTAATTTATTTCTTTATTATTTTCAAAAATAATCTTTATTTTAAAGGTTTTTTTCTCGAGTTAAGAAATCCTTTTTATTTTTAGTTTTTATTTTCTAAGGTTTCGACACTTGTTTTTATAATGTTTTTTCTTTTTATAATTAAAACACTTAATAATTAACTTATTTTGCTTTTTTTACTTTTTTTAAGTAGCGTTAATTTTAATAAGGTTTAACTTAATTTTAATGCTTTTTCTTGTTTTAACACCACTTTTATAATTTCCTTTTTTTATTAATCGACGTTTTTTCGCTATATCGTTCTTTTTTTTTTTTAAAATACCGTTTAAAGTTCTTATTATCGATGGTAATTACTATTATAACGTAATTATTAAACTTTTTTAAGTTCTTTTCTTTATATAGGTTTATTTTATATAATTCATTTTTTATATGGTTTTTTAGTCTTTAATAAAATAAGTAATATAGATTTTCGATAAATAATTATAACTAACTTGCGAATTTTTTAAATTTAATAACGTAATTTAAAGCCTTTTTATTTTATTGTAATTTATAAAGTCAAGCTTCGGCTTATTACTTAAAAATTAAGTTATTAAATATAAATCTAAATTGTTTTTTAAATTCCTTGTAATTTTTAAAGACTTTTTTTATGTCTTTTTAACGTTTAGTTTATTATTTAAATAATCTTTTAATACTAGTTAAAACCAGGTTAAAACAATTTTAACGAGAAGCTAAAATATTATAAAAACTTTTTATTTTTTAATAATAATTATTCCGTAATAAAATTATAAATAAGTTCCGGCCTAAATTAAAAATCCCTTTAAATCATTTAACCTATTATACTTACTAAATATAAGTAATTTAAAACTTTTTACCTCGAAAATCGTTATGTCGTTTTTGTCGTTTAAACTATTAAAGTCGTTATCATTTAAAAGTGGCTTTAACTATTTATTTCTAAGAAGTAAAAGTTATTTTACTTATTTATTTTCTTTTTTAAGTACTTTTTCTTCCTCCTTTTCTTTTTTAAACGATTTTTTTATTAAGCTTTAAAGGTGTCCTTTTAAAGTTCTTTTTTAGTTATAACTATAATTAATTCTTATATTGGTTTTTTTTAAACCTTTTTATTATACCGTAAAAAAATTTAAAGCTTTTGTTAAAAAGCTTATTAATTATTATTCTTTTATTTATTTCTTTTTTATTACTCTTTAGTTTTAAAAAGCATATTCATCCTGGGATAGTTTAACCGAAAGTCCCTTCTCTTAAATTAATATTAAGCACTAATTAAAAAGCTATTAAAATATAACGAATCTCCTTATATGTTTTTAATTAACTAACTTTACAAGTAAATACATATTAAGTTTTTTTATTTAAAAATAATAATAAATCAAGGTTAATTCAAAAAATTCATAATACTTTATTCGTTAAAAAGATTTTAAGGTATTTTTATTATAATATTAAAAAGCGATTATAATTTTAAATTAATAACTAAAAAACTCGAATAAATAACTAAATATATAAAAAATCCCTTTCTTTTTATATTTATTCCTCTTAAAAAGTAATATTTAACATTTTCTTTATTTCTTTATAAGTGTTTAAAACTCCTATAAACACGTCGTTACTTTACCCTTGAGAATGTATACGACTTCGACTTTAAGTATTTATACGTGTTTAAGAGTTTTATAAACACGTTTTTAATTTCCGAAAATTACCCGAAACTAGGGTAATTTAATATCCTTGTTAATTTATAATTCTTAATAATATACCTACATTTTTTATAAGCTTTATAACTTAACTAGGTTGCTTATATTAATATAAGACGAAAATATAAAGATAAATATAATTTTATTAGTTTAATGATAAGTTTACATAGATGGGCATCGCCCACATACATATATATACATGTGACAAGGCCAAATATGGGCTGTAAGGCGTGAAGCTGAAGAATCGGATATGACATAAAGGTGATAGAGGCTACAAACGGCACCAGGATGAAGGGAGCCTATATATGCTTTTATCGGACCGAAATAACGCCATCCCGGGACGCAACAATATAGGAGTCCATAGTAGGACCATATAGTAAGGGCATAGGTAGTCAGTCCCATATCAAGCTCATTAAAATATTATCGGCCATGTCTATCAAGCGAGGTAAATATGTGAGAAGTATGGTTATACCGGCAGAAATATACTCACGAATAAGGCCAGTGCTTAAATATATATTCATAATATATCTACATGGGACCATAATGGTGGCGCGTCTACCTCATATTTGAACTTTTAGTTAATTATAGCTTCTTTATCCATATGTTAACACCAAAACGAGACTTGCACATCTAGCTTATAACTAGGCCAGCTTAATATAAAAGAAATTTCCTACGAGTTTCACCTTAACATCGTAATTATGGATCAAGACCTGTAATGTACAACAATCGCAACCGCATCGGTGCAAGTCGCGGGTCTTCATCGTGAGTCTGAACTAGCCCAGGGGCTCCTACAATCGCATATTATTTAAGTAGTGGTCCACTAGTTTAATGGAGCTTATCAAGGCTATGTAGTTTAAGTAATACTATTTGTGAACGGAACATAATCTCCATAAATCCTTTTGAGAAAAGCCAAATACCCTCTATATCCACTTTTACTCTATTCCCGAGCATTTATATCTATAAGTGTTCCTGATTGATTGACAACTATATAACCATTTACAAGCATGATAGTAGAGCGCTTCCGCCGACTAGAGCTAGAGAAATTAGCCATTGCCCCTGTGCAATAACCGCCGCTGCCGATACAGTTTCGGGATTATTTGCGATTCTCGTGTTATTTGCGTCGAATTGGAATAGAGGATCTACTGTCTTCGATTGATTGGCATCCACTTGGCTTCCCTGTACACAGTACAAGCCGGGATCCGTCCACGTAGCATCAACCGTACGCTGCCATACTAGCTCTGGTTTACTCAACATCTCCGCTGTATAGAAGAAGCGGCAGTTGGCCGGCTCATACAAGAACTGTAGCGGTGTTTGGGAGTCGGATGGTGAAAAGGCGTTCTTGCCATTGATAGCGCCCGCATTTACAGGGTCGATGCCTCTTTTTAGCACGTATCCGTCTGCGAGAACACCGAGCTCTCCGGCTAGAAGCTCAGCCTGGCATCTCTTTGGGGCTAACTCAATCACTGCACTTGCCAAAGAGGATATTTCCGAAAATAGGAAGACCTGGGCTCCCTCAACGCCTGCGATGGATTGCATCGGTCCTACTTGCGGTCGACCACCGACGGCTGTTGATTTCACGTTGAGCTGGAAGAGGAGTAGGTAGGAGAATAGAGTACATGTGCTTCCACATGTCCCATCGGTGAGGATCACCACGTTTTCCGGGCTGAATACAGCGGGTGGAGGGTTCGCGCGGCTTCCAACCCCTGTCAAATTGAATTCGAATGCTGGCATATTCAGGGGCGCATTCTGATATGCGGTAAATTGATCGTTCTTCAGGCTCACAGGAGAAATAATCTCATCCACGGTGGTGAAGGGCTGGCCATCTGGAGTCAGCACGCCCCCGGGTAGCAAGTTTGTGGTTATGGAATTCTGTGCCAGGATCTGCAAGGCCAGCTGTTCATTAACTGTTGTAGGCTGGAAGCCCGCGGGGATAGAGGCAGCTATGCGAGCTATGTCCACCATACTATCGGCTAAGCGAAGGTTTGTAGCTCCAAACTGCTCAACATCCGGGAAAAGCTATAGTAAAAGAAGGTCAGTGAGCTGGACTCTAATCTCTGCAAGAATAACTCGAAACTCACCTGCGCGAATAGCTCATATCCCGCAACGACAAATCCGCCGCCGTTCGCGGTGACATCGATGACGAGACGCTTCTTTCCAGCCTTGTTGCTCTGACTTAAGAACGACTCCACCGTATCTTGAAAGTTTGTTAGATACTCGAGCGAGCCGACGTTGCCTGAAGGCGCAAACGATGACACAGAGAGAACGGCGACGTCTTCGTATCCTGTCCCGTTGAGAAAATAGCCAGAAGTCGTGTTCGAACCGCTATCTCGTACGATTGGTACTGGATATCCCGAGATTGTCGGTTCGGGAATCACTAGTCCTGCAGAACTTGTGGCTACAGGAACCGTAGATGAACCCGCGGCGACACTCTCTTCGCCCTCTGGATTGCAAAAGCGATTATAAAATTCTTCACCATTAGTAATACCTGAAAATTCGACTCCTTCCGGTAGCGTCGCGAAGGTATCTTCTGCTTTTTGCTGCCCGTCTTCGTAAGTGAGCGTAACACGAGGCCCTTGAAATGCCAACGAGGCTGCAATGACAAGTGATCCTTCGGGATTTGCATACGTCGCGAACTGGTTATTCCACTGTGAATCAGGATCCTGAAATACACTGAATTTTGAATTCAAGTCCGAAATGAAGGTGACAGCATCTTGCCCGTTAATTCTTGTAATCGCAACAGGGGTCTTTGTCGCATTGAATGCTAGATCGGCTGTTTCGGTGAGAGGCGCCCCCAACTAATAAGACGATTAAGCTTACCTTTATGATACAGCTTCGGAACTTCTTTTCCATCCTTGGAGACAGAAACTATGTCAGAGGCCAAGTTACTCCTAAACCTGAATACTTTAAAGATATCCGGGCGATACGAAAAGTGGCCATCGTGAGCCGAGGTGATGATCTGCATAACAGCAAGCTGAAAGTCATACTCGGAAGCAAACCCTCCCGCCGTTGCTGTTGCGGAGATGTTGTCCAGGTCTCTCTGAATGTCCACGGGAGACAGCATATATGATGCAGGGGGGTCCTTAAGCCAGGCAAGAGTACTTTGCCATTCGACGAATGCCTTAAGACTCGTAACAAGCCTCTTGGCCGGTCCCGGCTTGTTCGGCACGGATTGAAGACATTCGAACGCGAGTGAAGCGGGAACAGTCGGCGACGCTAAGCAAGCATATTCATTAATTACGTCTCTTAATTACTCACTGAGGAGTGAGATACGCACCTGATGGACTAGCAGCGAGGAGCGAAGCCGTCGCGGGAGATATCTGTGCACACGCTGACGGATTGGCGGTGGCCACAGGTGCGGATTGCTGCGGTGTCGGCGCTGCCGACACACTTGCAATTATGATTGCGATGAAGCCCCATATTGTCCTCATCGACGGGCCCGATAGCTCAACTATCGTCATGATGTGCCACTATTTAAAAGAACAGTAGCCTCTGCGCGAGGGGAGAAGGCTCATATCGGCAGCATGTCAAGGGCACTGGGCGGTTTAAAGCATGCTCAACCCGGCACAAAAACACGGTTCCTGTGAGCTGTAACGTGAATCGTTGCTGGACGGAGCTCATCTTGAAACATAAGAGCCTTCAAGATCGAAATAGCTAGATCTAAGTACCATAGTAAGCACACTAGGGTGGCAGAGTTCACTAGATACGTGCGTATTTGACTTAGCGAAAAACGGCGCTCATTTTGGAGTAACTTGCATCTCATTGTTTCTCTGTCCCAAACATGATTTTACGTTTATTAGAGATTCATATACACATATATACACATGTAGCGCTGCGAAGTTGATTCACTGGTTAGGTGAACGGTTCTTTGCCAAGAGTCTCAAATCTGCAGATCATCGCAGCGCAAGGTTCAAGTTTGTATAATCCGCTGAGCTACAAAGTAAAATGGATCAGTCGCTGGTTGCCAAGAGTATGGCTTTCATGTTGAAACGGATGATAGCTGATGGCCCGCAATTTATTTTACCCCCGTCGAATCAGACATCTTCCAGTATTTTATTCTCAGCTCGCGTACCCCCACAGCTACACCGGATACGTAATAATAAACATTTGAAAGCCGCCCCCCTTATCCCTTCGTCGCCGTGTTTCGAGCGTTACTCACATGCCCAGTTATAACACACGTGACTCGTCTTATCCATGATCCCAAGTGTACGGAGGTCCCTACCAAAAGTCTTTACCTGCCAAGAAATACCAAGGTTTTACCGCCAATTAATTTACAGTTAAGAGACAAGTGTTAATATGTATTATTATAATTTTTAATGGTTTTAATGAATTATATGTTATATTAATAACGTTATTTAATATATTAAATTAATAAATCGTAATAATAATAATAATAATTAATATATAATTAAAATATAATATATTATATAAATAAGTAAATTATATAAATAAATAAATGAATTTTTATAATTTTTATAAGTTTAATTATTAAAAAATATTTATATAATATTAAAATTAATTAATAATTATTATTATTTAAATCGTTTTTTTAGTTTTATACTTTAAAAATTAAATACTTTTTTTATATTAAATATTCGGTTTTTTAACGTGTAATTTAAGTCGATTAATTTATAAATAATATATTTATTATTATTATTAAAACGCGTAAAATTATATTTATATATATTTTTAAAAATAAAAAAAATATTAATTTTTATTAATTAATATACCATATAAGTAAGTAGACGAAATAAGCTAGCGGATGAAATGGTTTCTTATATAAAATCGACTTTTTCGAAAATTTATAACTTTACTTATAAAAATCGGAAAAATCTCGGATCTTTTTTTCTAGTTATATAACTATATAGTTTAATTAAAATAAAATTCAAAAAATACGTAAAAAGGTCCGTGCGTTTTATTATAATTTTAGTTTTTACGCGTTTTCTTTTTGTGTCTTTTAATATTAATTTTTTTAAATTTTATTTTAATTAAACTATATAATTATATAACTAAAAAAAAAGGTTCGAAATCTTTCCGATTTTTATAAGTAAAGTTATAAATTTTCGAAAAAGTCGATTTTATATAAGAAACCATTTCGTCCGCTAGCTTGTTTCGTTTACTCGCTTATGTAATACGTTATTAAAAATTTACGATGTTTTTAATATTATATTACGACGACGATTTAAAAGTATATTTATACGATTAATCGTTATATTAAATTTTCGAAAATTTATATTTTATAAAAAGGTTATAATCGTTCGATATATTATTAACTTAAATAATTAAAAAAAAATTTATTACGTTATTAAAATAATAAATATCTTATTACGTAATCGTGACGCGAGGCGCGTCGAATAAAATTAAACTTTTAATTTTATATAGTAATAAAAACCCTTTTAAACGCGTTTAAATAAACAAATTAATTATTAAAAAGCTTTTTATAAAAACTTAAATATATATTAAAAATAATATAAATTAATATATAATATAATTACGAAATATAATATTTAAATATATATATATATATATATATATATATAATTTTAACGAAATAAAGTTTATAATTAAAATAATTATTAAAACTAATATAATAATAATAAAAATAAAACTATATAAATAATTATAATAAACTTAATAAAATAATTAATAATAAATTATAATTATTTAAATTATAAATGTTATTAATTACTTTTTATTATTATATATTATTTTAATTAAAAAAACATTTTACTTCGTAATATCGCGATAATTTATTAATATTAAAAAGCAAAATTATAATGTTAAATAATAACTAAATTATAAATAAGTTTAATATAAACTTTATAAAGTATTTTTATAAATACATAAAAAAAAACTAAAAAAATTACGCGCTTTTTAATTTTAAATAATCACAAAAATTATTATTAAAAAAAATATCGTTATACTTTATATATTTAATTATTCGTTATATAAGTTTTAACCTTTTAACCTCGTATATTTTAATATTTTAAAATAAATATATAATAATTACTTATAAAGTTTAATAAATTATTATTATATTTACATTATAAAAAAACTTTTTAATTAACTTTATAAAAATTTTTATTATTATAATAATTATTTTAAATATATAAATTAATTTTTTTATTTAAAAAAGGTTATTATTATATTATTTATATTTATATAAATAATATATATACCCTTTTTTAGTCTTAATATAAATTAAGTATTTTAAAAAACTAAAACATTTATAATAATTTATAAAATGTTTTTATAATTTAGTTATATTATAAATAAAATTAAAAAACACTAAAAAAGTTTTTTTATAAATATTTATAATTAACTTATAAAACCTATTTTAATATTAATATATAAAATGTTTTTATTACGAAATAAAATTACTCGTTTTTAAGAAATAAACCATATTTTTAATAAGCGACATAAAACTAAAAATAAATAATTATAAATAAAAAAATTTACTTAATATAAAAAAATAATGTTATAATTAATAATAAAAAAGAAAAATCTCGAAAAAAAGTAATAACTAAATAAAAACGATATAATATATATAATTAATTTAATTATAATACGCGTATTTATATAACAAATAAAAATATATTTATATAATATAATAAATAAAAATATAATTAATAATACTTATATAATAAATAAAAAAGTATTTAATAATTTAAATTTCGAGGAGTTATAATTAATTTTATTTGTTTTTTATTTTTTATTTTAATTTTAAAGGGCTTTAACTCGAAAAATATAATAAATTAAATAATATAAATTACGCTTTAAAAAACTAAATATTTAATATAAAAAAGGTATTTAGTTTTTAAAGTATAAAACTAAATAAGATAATTCGAATAATAATAATTATTAATTAATTTCGATATGATATAAATAGTTTTTAATGGTTAAAAGTGTAATAAATATAAAATTTCGTTCGCGAGCTTATTTTATTTACTCGCTTATGTGGTACGTTATTATTAATTTAAATAATTAATTATTATTATTTCGTTTAAATTATATTATCGTAATAATAAACTTTTTATTATATAAACACAATATAAAACGAGTCGAAAAAAACTAAATCTTTAATTTCGTATAATAATAAAAATTATTATAAACACGTTTAAATAAATAAATCGATTATTAAAAAGCTTTATATAAAAACTTAAATATATATCGAAAATATTTTAAATTAATACGTAAAATAATTATAAAATATAGAATTTTAAAAAAGGATATATATAATTTTAACGAGATAAAATTTATATTTAAATTAATTAAATTAATATAATAATATTAAATATAAAACGATATAAACGATTTTAATAAGTTTAATAAAAGAATTAAAAATAAATTATAATTATTTAAATTATTATTTATTATATTAATTAAAAAAATATTTAATTTTATAATATTATAATAACTTGTTATTATTAAAAAATAAAAATAAAATATTAAATAATAATTAAATAATAAATAAACTTAATATAAAATTTGTGAAATATTTCGATTTTTATATTAAAAATTAAATACAAGATTTTAAGTGTTTATTAATTTTAAATAATTACAAAAATTATTATTTTATAAAATTTAAAAAATATTATAAAAAACTTAATAGTATTATATTTTATATATTTAGTTATTTATTATATAAATTATAATTTCTCGATTTTATATATTTTAATATCTTAAAAATATATATATAATAATTATTTAAAAGACTTAATAAAACGTTATTATTATTACGTTTTAAAAACTAAATACCTTTTTTATATTAAGTTTTTAGTTTTTAACGTGTAATTTAAATTAATTAATTAATTATATTTTTTAAGTTAAAACCCTTTAAAATTAAAATAAAGAATTAATAATAAATAAAATTAATTATAACTCCTTAAAATTTAAATTATTAAATACTTTTTTATTTATTATATAAATGCGTATATTATAATTAATTTAATTATATAACGTGTCTTATAAGCGAGTGGGCCACTTAATTTTCTATATAAAATCGACTTTTTCAAAAATTTATAACTTTATACGCAAAAATCGTAAAAATCTCGGACCTTTTTCTTTAATTATATAATTATAAGGTTTAACTAAAAATAAAATCGAAGAAATTAATTTTAAAAAACGCAAAAAGAAAACGCGTAAAAACTAAAATCAAAATAAAACGTATAGACCTTTTTACGTATTTCTTTATACATTATACTTTTATTTTTTTTCGATTTTATTTTTAGTTAAACCTTATAATTCTATAACTAAAAAAAAAGGTTCGAGAGTTTTACGATTTTCACGCGCAAAGTTATGAATTTTTAAAAAAGTCGATTTTATATGGAAAATTAAGTGGCTCACTCGCTTATATAACCTACTCACTTACGAGACAAGTTATATTATATCATTTTTATTTAATTATTATTTTTAAGATCCTTTTTTTATTAATTATAATATTATTTTTTATATTAAGTATTTTATTTATTTATAATTACTTATTTTTAGTTTTATATCGTTTAATAAAAATATAATTTATTTTTTAAAAACGAGTAATTTTATTTTATAAGTTAATTATAAATATTTATAATATTTATAAAAAAACTTTTTAAGATTTTTTTAATTTTATTTATAATAAAATAAAATTATAATAATACTTTATAAGTTATTATAAATGTTTTAACTTTTTAAAATACTTAATTTATATCGAGATTAAAAAATATACGCGTTTTTATATAAAAAATAATATAATAATAACCTTTTTAAAATTAAAAAAAAACTAATTTAATTACGTAAAACTTAATTTATATATTTAAAATAATTATTATAATAATAAATATTTTTATAATGTAAAACTAAAAAA
Organism: Biscogniauxia marginata; assembly: GCA_022695795.1. Taxonomy (NCBI): domain Eukaryota; kingdom Fungi; phylum Ascomycota; class Sordariomycetes; order Xylariales; family Xylariaceae; genus Biscogniauxia; species Biscogniauxia marginata. The sequence continues at coordinate 97,394 of MU404184.1, forward strand.
GACGATTCGAATAATAATAATTATTAATTAATTTTAATATTACGCAAATATTTTTTAATAATTAAAATTACGAAAGTTATAAAAACTAGCTTACTCGCTTATAAGGCATGTTAAATAAAAACGATATATATATATATATTTATATAATAAATAAAAAATATTTAATAATTTAAGTTTTAAAAAGTTTAATTAATTTTATTTATTATTAATCTTTTGTTTTAATTTTAAAAGATTTTAACTTAGAAAATATAATAAATAAATTAATTTAAATTACACGTTAAAAATTAAAAATTAAAAAAATGATTTAAATAATAATAATAATTAATTAATTTTAATAATTAAAATTATAAAAGTTATAAAAACTAGTTTATTTATTTATATAACTTATTTATTTATATAACTTATTTATTTATATAACTTATTTATTTATATAACTTATTTATT
>MU404185.1:0-97824 GCA_022695795.1 Biscogniauxia marginata
ATTATTTTATATTTATTATTATTATTTTATATTTATTATTATTATTTTATATTTATTATTATTATTTTATATTTATTATTATTATTTTATATTTATTATTATTATTTTATATTTAAATAATTAATTTAAATATAAATCTTATTTTATTAAAATTATATATATATATTTTTTTAAATTTTAAATTTTAAATTTATTTTACGTATTAATTTAAACCATTTTTAATAAATATTTAGGTTTTCGTATAAAGTTTTTTTAATAATTAATTTGTTTATTTAAACATATTCGTAATAATTTTTATCGCTGCACGAAATTAAAGGTTTAGTTTTTTTTGATACGCCTCGCGTCGCGTTTATATAATAAAAGGTTTATTATTATAATAATATAACTTAAATAAATAAAAAAATAATTATTTATTTAAATTAATAATACGTCGAATAATTATTATTTCTTTATAAAACGTAAATTTTCGAGTATTTAATTTTATAATTAATTATATAAATATATTATTATTTCGCTTTTATAATATTATATAAAAATATTATAAAGTGTTATTAACTTATAATAACTTATTTTCGAATAATATCATTTATATTTAATTATATATATTATTTAAGTTTTTAACATACCACATAAGCGAATAAACGAAACGAGCTCGCGAACGAAATGATTTCTTATATAAAATCGACTTTTTCGAAAATTTATAACTTTACTTATAAAAATCGGAAAAATCTCGAACCTTTTTTTCTAGTTATATAACTATATAGTTTAATTCAAAAAATTCAAAAAAATAAGAAGTGAAATATATAAAGAAATACGTAAAAAGGTCCGTGCGTTTTATTATAATTTTAGTTTTTACGCGTTTTCTTTTTATGTTTTTTAATATGATTTTTTTTGATTTTTATTTTAATTAAACTATATAATTATATAACTAAAATAAAAGGTTCAAGATTTTTCCGACTTTTACGTGTAAAGTTATAAATTTTCGAAAAAGTCGATTTTATATGGGAAACTATTTTATCCGCGAGCTTATTTCGTTCACTCGCTTATATGATACGTTATTAATATTATTAATTTTTAAAATAAATAAATTAATATATTTTATTTTTATTTTATTTTAAACAAAACATATAAATATAATTTTACGCGTTTTAATAATAATAATAAACATATTATTTATAAATTAATTAATTTAAATTACGTATTAAAAAATTAAATACTTAATATAAAAAAGTACTTAGTTTTTAAAGTATAAAACTTAAAAAAACAATTTAAATAATAATAATTATTAATTAATTTTAATGTCGTGTAAATGTTTTTTTAATAATTAAAACTATAAAAGTTATAATTATTATTAGGTTTTAATATTAATACCGTAACATAATACTTGTATTATAATATATTTTAATATTACTCACTTTTAAGAGTATTAGCTAACCTAGCATGAAGCATTATATACTCAACGCAAGGCCGGAACCTTGTTTTAAAGGATTACGGCCTATTTACACGTCACACGTGAAGGTAATCTACCTAGGTAGGTAATTAGGAGGTTATACTTAACCCGGGACTTTCTTATTTATCTATGTCATCGAGGTGGCACGGTTTCTCTGTCCTCTCAATTACGTGCCCAAGTAGTGTAATACTCTCATCCCTCCAGCAAACCCACCTCTACTCGCCACAAGTGTAGAATATATGTTAAGAACATCAAAATACGCATCTAGCTCAAGCCCGAGTCTGTCGACTATACTTGGGTTCTCACACTTAGATGATCTGCTCTCTCCCTTTTCCTCCTCTTCCTCGTCACTGTGTTGCGTTAGAGCAGCACAACAAAATCCGCCCCCGAGCTAAAACTGACGAAACAGGTAATATGCAATTGACTGGCTTGTGTCTTCAATCTTTCCCTCGTCTCTATATTTATCTACTCTGATAAGACCATTACAGGTGTTCTTGAACCCTTGGTAACGATTATATACTTGCGTCAATTCTCCACTAAGTGGGCGCAATTGCCAACAAGAAGGGTCACGGAACGGAGAGCTCACTTTACTTAGCATTAGGCTATGAGTGTCAATTGTGGCAGGAGGTTGCTTGCCATCCGCCAATCGTCATTGTCATTGTTCATCCTCTGCACCTCCCGATGTTGAAGTCTCACCACCACTATGTACGGACGAGTAGGTAAAAGTGCCCTACTTAAACCCTCTCTTTACCATTCCATGCCTTGCCCGCCGATGGCCTTTCCTACCCTGTATGCACGCATCTCTACAAGCTGCCCTTCATTTATTCATCATCCGTTGATGCAATCGATAGACCGTTGAGGTCTTCTCATCAAGCCCCTGCTCATACAATGCATGTAAAACCACTTCTTCAAAAACTCGCCATTCCCTGGGGTATCGTTGAGATATGATGCAGCCCTTTTGCAGCCTGACCCGTTTCCCAGGTTCATTGCCAAACCCATAAGCCCACTCATAAGAACTTTTGTTGAAAAAAGGTGGACTCCGGTTTCCCCAAAACGCCGCTAAATAATGCTTGTTGAAATATGAAATTGCAAATCCCTGTCTGCCGACGACAGTCGATGCTTGTTGAAACAATCCATTTGCGCCGTTTCCCTAATCATCACCGGTCTTATGTTGAGATTGCCACGCCATTACCGTTGGAAGTGTGTGCACCATTCGTCTCCTTGTGGGCACCGTTGATTTGATGTCCATTTTGAGCTTGGACTTCCACAGGCACGTCAAGATTCTTGACCGTTAGCCCATCGAGCAGCTCAAATATGGTCCTTGGCTGGTGGAAATCATTGTTGACTAGAAATGCTTATTAGCGAATTTCACTCCTCAAATACACTAAGATTGACATACCAATGTTCACCAAATACCACTCATTCATGATCTTCTCGATCAATGCCCGGCTGGGAGTGTTAGCGTCATGACAATGAGCCCAATCCATGCCGAGCCGGAAGGCCTCGTCTTTCCAGGCTAAAAAGCTAATGCTTTCAACTATAGTAGGTTGGACGATCTCCTTGCCAGGGAAAACACCCCACGTGACGGCATTAGGACCCTCCGAAGGTGCATTCGTCTTGAAGTTACCGGATTGGGTAACAGCATAGTATGAAAAGTCAGGATGAGCTTGGACTCGCTTGAGGACTTCCTCAAATATATCGGGCGACACCAACAACTCTAGGTACGCCTTTTGGTAGACATATCCGTTAGGCGGACCCCATCCATGGATAGGGTGCGTAGACTTCACCCCGTTCACTGCCGGTTGAGAATTGATGGTAAGTAAGCCACGTTCATTGAGCTTGATAAGATCTTCCTTGATTGAGTCAGCCTCACTGGTCAGAGGCGCCTCACTCCACGGAAGTGTATCGAGATCCTTCTCTATGTACCGAACAAAAAGATTAGCGATATCCTTGACAGTTTTTGGTTCGCCCCATTTCTTGCGGTTAGATTCGTTCGTGCCGGTGAGCCCAATGCCATACGTATCAAGCTCGCCAAAAGCAGGGGAACGCGAATCGCCCCATCTACCGTTGGGAAATTCATCCCAATCCTGTGTCCTAGAGACATACGACTTGCCACGGTTCCGCCAGAAAATAGGGCGCACATCTTCCTCTCGGCGTCCGAAGCCGAGGGACTGTTTCCATGGAAGAGCCTGCTTCCGCGGACGAGTCGTCGTCGGTAGCCAGTCCAGCTCCTCCAAGACCATGCGTGTTGCTTGCGCAAGGTTCATAGTATAAAAGTGAAGGTGGACGATGCCGGCAGCCATGATCTTCCTACACAGCTGCGCGACCAGGGTCTTGCCAACCTCTCGAACGGCTGCATCGTCATTCTTGATTGGCTCCAGGGCAGCCATCCACTCGTCGGGAACCTTGCATTTCATGTGGTTCACACGTCGTAGAAAGCTAGCATAGGTCGCGATGGGCATGATCCCTGGCACGATGGGAATAGTAATGCCCCTCTCGCGCACTTTACCCACCCAGCGGACAAAGTTGTCAGCGTCGTAGAACATCTGTGTGACAATGAAGGTGGCACCCTGGTCAACTTTCTCCTTTAAGTGGTCTAGGAGCAATTCTTCGTCCTTGTTATCGTCGGTGCCTTCGGGATATCCGGCAACTCCTATGTCAAAGTGGTTTCCGTAGGTTTTCCGAATATAGGTAACGAGATCCCTCGCATACTGGAAGCCGCCCTCGGTAGCTTCCCATTTCTCTTTCTCCCTCGGTGGATCGCCCCGTAGTGCCAGGATATTGGTGCAACCAGCCTTGTAGGCTTTCTTCAACGCATCGTTGACCTTTTCCTCGCCCATATCAGTGCACGTTAGGTGCATGCAAGTCTCCAGGCCGAAGAAGGTCTGGGCTTGAAGGACCATGTCGCAAGTCAGCTCAGCAATCCGGCCACCAGCACCCCAGGTTATGTCAATGAACTTGGGGCCGAAGTCGTACATGCGCTCCATGCGGTCGTATAGGTTCTGCACACCCTGGGCGGTCTTGGGAGGGAAGTACTCGAAGGAGAAGGACGGCTGGCCGGTCCTTTCGGCATCCGCAAGCATTTCGCAGATATGCATCTTGGCGGTGGTAACGGGGCCGACGGGTTAGAATGGGAGCCAGGGGGAAGTTCAGCAGAGAGGAAAAGACGGAGAAGACAGAAGACCAGAATTAAGAACTAAGAGACAGTCAGCAGGCAATCAATTGACAGGTTTATAATGTAGACTATTCATCAGGACATGGGCCGGGCATCGGCAGATGCAATGCCACATCGGGATTGCTCGTTCCATATGACGCTGGAAGAAGAGGAACAATTTCAGCTTGGTGATGCTCTTCATCACATACCTGCAATCTTATTATATTGTTCGAATACTACTGACACCCGCTATGCTGGTAGGGAGGTGGTGAATTGAAGCTCCCCTCCGTCCAACACACTCGTACACCAAGGAGGATGTTGAGGTAATAAAAAAGAAAAGAGAAATAGAAATGGTGAGAAAGCGGAAGATTTCAATTCTGCAGTCATCAACGAATAACTCTTCGTCAAAAGATGCCGTACCGCATCCACAATTCCGACTCAGGAAGACACCTGATTGGCTGCAAAAGGAGGGTCCAACGCTTTTGGGCCACTTACAATGCCCTACAGGATCCTGAGGTACCTAGGTTAGCGCCCTTTGCTAGTGCAGGTCAACTCAATTCTTATTTATGTTGCTTTGTAGGTGTGGACCCTGACATTCAAACACCTAATCCGTACATGTAGCTTAGAGACCGGCGTATAGGCGAAGATGTTACATTTCCCCTCTACACGCCTCCACACACTTTGAAGCTATAGTTATGATAACTTTTATAAGACCGAAGACGACTCCATAACGGCTTGGCCTACGTTCTACCTACATGTTATAAAGACATTGAGAGTAGGTTGATTTCCAGGTTCCTGGGCATCAATACAACCATCAATCAAATTAATTGTCTCTCCTTGCTAACCCTGTCCAGGTCCCTGATACTACCACCCTCTGATCGGCAGAAAATGCCCCGTGTAGTAATCCGGCTTCACCGCTTTTAGACCAAGCTAGGGCCGGATTGGCTATCCGACCTGCAGAAGAGTCAGGTGGGGGGGAGAAGGGGGGAAAGTCTCGGTCTCGGTCCGGGGTTCAAAGACATCTTGCCGGATGTGAGCAATTGCCAATATCTCTCCAAAGTGGTTTTTTTTTTCAGTTACCTAGGTACCCACCCTTAGAGGATGCATACATTAATTAGTATTAACCTGCTGTCGATGGAAATCAATTCTATCAAGAAAATGGACGAAGAATCATGTGAAAAACGAAGAAGAACGCAGCACTAGGTAATAAAGCCAAGAGACCGATCTACACAGTACTCCTCTCCCACTGGAGGTTCCGATGATACATAATCACCTGATTTGATTCCTTTCGTAAAGTAATGGCAAGGGTCTCTCTATAGCAGAAGGGGAGACTAAAAACCTGATATAGAACAGAAACGCTCCCCCAAGTAAAAAGCAAACATATAATGCCAAGGAATCGCTGGGCGTCACCGGCCTAACTAATATAGCAGTTACATTGATAAGTATTGTTCTATTGTAAGGAATAAATTAAAAGTAGTCGTTTAAACTTTCAACTTCCCAAAATACATGAACAGCCTGTCTCATAGTTGAAACTGAAATGGACGCATAGTACTCTTTCCACGTTTAGGTAGACAGTTCTCCTTTTCCCTTTAGACGAGGCTTTAGCTACAATGTAGAATAGCCGTACAACTAACAAAATGTTTGCTTTGAGTGCTGAGGTTAAGATGTCGTCGCTATAAGATACAGTCACTAAAGGACTTGCGGTGACCACTAACGAGAACAGTAGCGACGCGAGAGAAATTTTCATAATGTATCCTAATTGTAATTAGTTTTGTATTTGTAGATAGGTTAGTAGTTATAACCCCACGTGCGCATTTGTTACTGGGAACACCGTTCGATGGCTCCCCTCTTCTCAAGCTTTGCCTATACCCAAGACACACTGCCATATATAGGATGCAAAGCATCGTTTGCATGATATTCAATTCTCCATAGTTCTTTTCTAGTCTTGACCTATGATTTTCGCTTTAGTATACAAGTCATAGAAGGAGAGGAGAGGAGAGGAGAGGATCTCAGCTGGCGGCGGACTGCCGGACCCCCTTATTCATTTCCCCCTTCAAGGCATATGATACTTTTCATAAATGACAGAGTATTTTAATTGCCACGGAGCACATAAAATAATAGACTTAGGTATCAAAAAGCATGTATACTGCGATAAGAAATGATGTGAGCAAAAATGAGTTTCAATGGACGTCGAAACAGTCCGTTTCAACAACAAAAGCGACCCCTATCGTCTGCTTACAACTATATTTACCGAACCTACGAAGTACACAACTTGGCATTGCAAAGATGGGAGGCATCCAATATCTCAAAAAGATCGAGGCGTCCTCTTCCATTTCGGGACTGACTACCCTATGTTCTCATCCCCGAACAGTCAAGGAGTAAATACTTTCTCAATTCAGCAACTGACATGAACTACCTTGACAAGTACCATGAATTGTTCTGTTCTAAATGATTGTGTCCATAGGGCCATGTCTCTGCCACCCTAGTGCGGTTCCCATCTCAAGTCATTCCAATCGAGGAGACAGCTCTCGTCCCACCTGCTCGGGGGGTTCAGACCTGCGTTTTCGTGCGGTCATCAAGCTTATCAAGGTAACCCTGGATAGAATCCCGTGGAGGCTCGCTGCTCATATAGGCATTCTTTCGGAAGATGTCCACTACGTTTCCGTGTCAGTTGGGTTCATTCAGTCTCCACCACCCTTGAAACCAATAGGGTTCAAACGAATGGAAACAAGAAAGGAGCGAGAAGGGCGTGTCGAGAGATATTTGTTTTCGCTTACCATCGTCCCGAAGTATGTTCCAATGCGCAACAATTTGATTCAGATGTAGTCTCTCCACCTCTATTCCTGGGATTCTTTGCAAGCTTCTTTCGAACAAGTCGTGGAGACTTTTGAGGTCGGCCGACATGGAACCCCATGCGCCCTGGATTTTCTCGAGTGTTGTGATGGCCGGTGTGATACAATCGACCAACTTGGCGATGTGGTCCTTCGAAGGAGTCGTTCTTGTCAGTCGGTGATTATGGAAAGTAAGAGAGGTATGAAGTTGTGCGCAGGGGAGAGGGGAAGGAGGAAGGGAGGAGGAGGGTCTAGGAGGTGGATGAGGATTGGAATCATAAACTCACATCCATAGAATGAATGTCGCTCCTCATTCTTATAGCGTCTTGCACCTTGATCTTGTCTTCGTTGATCCTTTTCTGTACCCCCTTCAACGATTCCCTCAGGCGCTTAATATCAGCTTCGGCCATTGCGGCCACGACGGGGCCAGCAATGTTACCAAAGATAGGACTGTGACTGTGTTAGCCATGTCATTTCATCAAACAGGGGCAGGGCTTCTCATCAACATCCAGACGTAGTATGCAGTCTCTTGAATCCTCTTGCGATCTTGCTCATGGTAAGTCAATAAGCCGAACTATGCTACACTAGAGCCAGCGGACTTTACCACGTACCTGCCTCAATTTCCTTCTGTATTTCAGCAACTTCATCCTGAAACCCTGCGATTTCTTCATTCAGCTGTGCAATTATCCCGTCTTCCCCCTCAAGGAGATCTGCTAGCGTCGCCGAATTGCTAGCGAGATCCCCTTTGTGCTCCTTACACGCATCGTGGAAGGTTTTGAGAGCCTCCCTGGCGCTGTCGGTCATCTTCTGAAGGCGATCTGCGTTATTAATCTCCTCCTGGGTCACATCCTGGATGCTCTTCTGCAGTTCATTGAGCACATTTTCGTTGGGGTTTTCACGGTTCATCTCGTCGTTGTAGTTGCCCACCCAGGTCAAAATGAGTCGGTAGTACGAGGTGTCCCTATCGGGGTCCTCGAGGTCCTCGTCCCCGCCGGCATCCTACTCGATTATAGGGTTTAGCAAATACTTCTTACAGACAGGTAGGCGCCCTTCTGAAGTTAAAAGGAAGTGTAGAAGGCATGTCTCAGGAGCTAGATGAAGGTAATTTGATCCTCGAAACATAATAAATAAGAAGCAATGAAACCAAGATACTGACCTCAGCGTAGTAGAAAATTTCGTGGGCGATGTTGACTAGATCTTCCCAGGTTGTGGACAAGAACTTGTCGGCTTCTTTTTGCATCTAAAGAAACGGAGGCAACTAGCTAGTAAACGGATTGTACCATGTGGCAGCACAAGGCACCTACTCCAGCGTATGTCTTAATGACCTTGTCGGCCGCATCCCAGACTTTGGTACTCAGTTCATCATCACTCGAGATACCATTCACATTCTTGTAGGCCTCGCGGCTGGTAGGCAGTAGCTTGGCCTCCCAGACGTAACGATTGAGCGCCGCAAAGTCGGCGGAATCAAGTGCAAATGCATCGTGATCTGCGCTGTCACCTTTGCAAATATTCCCGTGCCTGGGGGTAGACTTAACCCAAAGGCTAGGGTGCGGGAACCAAACGGTCGGATCGTCGATGGGCTTGGTAGGATCAAATCTCCCCATGATAGGTTTGGATAGATCTGGCCTTGGGAGAAAATGTATAGTCTCTTATAGCGTGGAATAAGTCAAGATGGGCTTCTTCAGGCTGTGCTTAAGAAGATATTTGTACCCAGATATCACAGCAGCGCAGGGGATATCAGAAGCAATGCTTGATTTCCTGATCTATTGACGAATATACTAAAGGTAAGGGAAGAAGGAAATATAGAATGGTAACTAGGACCATTCGCACAGCTAAATATGTATGGGTGGAAGGTACGTACCCCCAAGGCTTGTTGTTTATCGATCCTTATTGTTGTGGTGAATGCAACCCGGTGTTGTTATTATTCTCAGCCGTCCCACTGGATAACGACTCTACGCCGGAACTAATGGGCAATGAAATTTGTGCACCTTGTTTCACGATACAAGCCTCCTTTATGAGTAGGCAGGTACCTTGTTGTTGCAGGAAGAGCTATAACTAGAGGTACACAGCCAATCTACACTCAAATGACCTCTTTATCTGCCGAGACCCGTTGTGTCCTGTGTTCTCACACCTATAAGCCACGATATATACTGTAGCAGGTTAAGCTCCTGACACCTAATAACTCATCACGATATGTAAGTATCCATTGAGGGGTATGAAATGAGAATCACATCATTTTCTAGACTTGAATACTCACCGGTTGGGTCGTATTGCAGGGACACGTCATACTGTACGCCAAAGAGGTCCTCGTATGACAGCCATGTCGTGATAAAGAGTGTTGAGATGCACTTGAATCGATATTGGAAGACCCTGTCTCAACCTAACTTTTACGCAGCCACAGTGACATTGCGTCTGGATAATATAGTAACTATTATATGAATATTGAAGCCCCGTATATTGTATGGTCTCCCTTGACCCCAGACGGTCTGCAATATATTGAGACAAGAACCTTTCGAGCGACTCATTCTGTGAGAGCTATGCCATGTAAAAGCGGCCTCGATGAATTGTCAAACAAAGATCAACGGAAGGGTATGCACGATTCCATACTCCACCCACGACATGTCTTACCATGTATCTGTGAGTGCTCAGTATACGAGCATTCATATGCTGTCACTAACGATGATCTGATTCCTGATCATGTGCACCAAGCGGGAGACGGATAGTCACAACAGTTAGATTTAAATCAAATAATGCTGCATGTCTCGAGATAATCTAGGTACTAGAATTGTCACAAATACTGTCAAGAGCTTGGTGAACTATTGTGGCTTATAGCGGTGAGAGCACAGGATACAAGGGGCGCTTATAAGACAAGGGAGTTATTTGAGTGTAAAACGGCCGTCTCCGTGTAACAAGAAGGCTATCTCCTAGTCCTAAAGAACGCCTGCATCGTGACTGGTACTAAGGGTGACAATGGTGTCCTCAAGCTTGCATACTATTGCTGCGGGTACCGGCATTGTGATAAAAACCGGCCAATTTGTCTCTTCCTATCACGCCATAGTTCTAGAGTGGTACAGCAGGAAGGTTGGTGGGAACATTACGGAGTTACGACGAAGAAATCCATAGCCTGCATCACTGTCACATAATAGGCAAGAGAAAATGAACCGACGCGAGCCTAAGTAAACTGATCCAAGTTTGTAGGAGAGACTGAGCGACGAAGTACATAGAACGTCAGCCGTGAGAGTACGGGGGTTGTAGAGGGCCTATAGAAGCGGCATGGGACATTATCACTACCGCACGGATAACCAGTATCGATCAACGCAGTTACGATTAATCATTCCTAGAGTCAAAATGTCGGATATTCCAGACCAGCCAAAATCGCCAGCTGATTGGCAGAAATATGCCACTTCCAGAGAGATAGCTAAGATCCCTCTGAAGCAGGGCCATTCGGATAAGGAATCAGTATGAAGTTTCGTCCATGTTTCTTCCACTCGCAGTATTTCTCTCGGATATCGAGCTAATTTTTCATCGTAGCAAATCGCGACGTATCACGATGTTTATATAGATGGTTCGACACTACTGAAGACAAGCCCGGCTCAGCTTTACGTCTATACCGACGTACTCGCTCTGGACGATGAAACAGTCTTCAATCTACCAAAGAATGCTACGGTGACTATTCTGGCGAGGGTTATCACAGCAGTTGTGCCTAAGGACCCAAGCAAGACAACTACCCTCAGGGTGATCCCAGCTGCTGAGGGTGAGTGCGTCATCAGTATCTGGGCATCGCAGTTGGATCAGGACGTGGCAATCTGTGCTAGGGATTCAGAGCTCCAAAGGTTAGATTTGGGCCCAAAATCAGAGTACCTTGGGGTCAACATAACTATTAATGGACATGGTGATACTATCCATCTTGATTACCACAAAAGGTATGGTTATGATGCCAGCCAGGAGCACAAGGCCAACCTGCAGACACAGTTGCGCATTGCCTCGGTTCTCTTCTGGAGGAAGACGGCCATCGCCATCTCTCTCTGTGCTCACGTTGCCACCTTCACCATGACGCCCTCGCCGTATTACCTGTTGAACTCACAGGCCGTATCGTTGGGCCAGCAGCTCGCGGCGCAGGCCATGACCGTTGATGGAAGCAGCTATGCCCCCGTCCTGCAGCTTGACCGATACATGAAGACTCTTGATGCGGCGCTAGAAGCTGCCTCAGATTTCGAGCAGCAGTATGACCTCTTCGACAACAGAGAACAGGAAGTTGATGATCAAAAAGTCCAGTGGCAGGTGATGCTAGACAAAGCACGCGACGAAGAGAGCATTCGCGAGTACCAGCGTCAAGTTGCCCTGGACAAGTACGAAGACGCGGCAAAAACAGCCGAGAAATGCTACCTGCAGATGGAAGCCGACAATGCGGAGGTGCAAATTGCTGGTGATAAGTTCAACCCAGAATTGCAACGGTGGGAGCAGAAGCAAAAGTTCCTCGCTGTTTGTAAAATCCTCGGTGCGATTGTCGGTAGGTTCACAACCCATCCCCTAGAGCTGGCAGACCTATAGAGTAGCTCTATGATCTGGGCATTTGATTGACTGTCAACCAGGTTTCGCCTTCAGTGTAGGTGGTATGTTCCTTGGCGGGGGTGGCAGCGACGTCGCTGCCGAAGTTAGCAAGGCCATCAACACAGTTGAAGATGAGGAGAAAGCCGCGAGTCAAATCGCTAAGGTGGTTTCATCAGACACGTTGAAGAACCTCAAGAAATGCGTCGAAGTCCTGAAATCCTTGTACCCGAAAATCAATCAGATCGTCGATGCAGTCAAGGTATTAGAGAGAGACCCGAATGCCGAGATCCCCTCCTCGGACACTATCCCGGGACTGGGCTCGGGCGATGCCGACGCCGCGACTCTCGTGACCCTCGCCAGTTGGGATGCTTGGGTCTTGGAATCAGACTTGTCGTTGAAATTCGCTATTGATCACTATATTAATACGGCTGACACCTATCAACTTATCTTGCGCAAGCACGCCATCAACGGCAAGCTGCTGGCCCAGGCCCAGGCAGAGGCCGTAAAGGCTGGTCAGCAGTATGTTCAAGCCGCAATGGAAGTGGTCCTTTGCCAAAAAGATGTAGCACGTCTGGAGTCACTGATCAAAGATTACCAAGGGCAAGAAGTGGTTTACGAAGAAGCGAAGGCTAGTCTTTTTGACCGCTTTATGGCATTGCGGACTAGTCTAGTTATAGAGATGCGAAGCATTGTCTGGGCATACAAGTACTACGCCTTGAAGGATAGTAGAGTTGTACTGGATGTACTCAAGTCTGCCGTAGAGTACAAGCAAGATCGGCTGAATATCATGCAGGACATTGACGATGCTGACTCTCAATATGCAAGGGACGATCAAAGTACGCGGTGCCCCTTAGCCCTTAACCGATTTAGCTGACCAAGATATATAGGGTTTGATTACAAAACTCCATCGTACAAGGTCTGTATGCGGTCTCCTTGAACTACACCCGGCTTTGGCCTGTGTTTGCTAACGGTCGGCTACCTCAGCTGCCATCCAACTATCACCAGTTGATCCTTGACGGCTTAAAGTCGTCACCTGATCATAAAGCTAGCTTTACTCTGTCACCAGACCTTGACTCTGATGGGAAACGAAGTTTTGCAGCTGATTTCAGAGACGGCTTCCACTACCGGCTTGAGGGCATGGAGCCTACGCTGCGTGGAGCCATGCCACAGCCGGACAAGCTCCAAGACGGCAAGGTGGATGTCGTCCTGCAGATCACTACCTCTGGGTTATATCAGGATGTACAAGATGGACAGTTATTCAGCTTCACTAGTATTCACCAAGTCAGCCGCTTTTCTTACGAGCTGAAGGCCTCTAGTGAAGTCGGCGATGTTCGGGATCATGCCATCTTCGAGACCAAGAACCACGCGGAGCCGACGCCGTTTACTCAGTGGACTATCAAACTTCTTACTCCCGAAAATGTTGATTTAAGTGGCCTAGAAGCGGTAGTACTGTACTGGCGAGGGCATAACCGGTTCCCTGAAGCTCGTCATCGTCGCAACTGATGAGTAGTTTGGTGCCACAGTTGCTCTCTATCACGGGATTCACCAGAGACATAGCATAACTTATTCAATTAGTGTGAACTGTTCTTTGACAGTGCCTAGCAACGCACAGTTTATTTTCTTGGAGTTTTGTCGAACTTCATTGATCTCAAGATACAGGTCACTGTGAAACTTTATAGCACCTGCCATGCCGTTGATATTTTGGATCAGAGTCCTAAGAGTCAACCGATAGCACAAGCTTCGGACTCGAAGTCTACTACATCCAAAAAAAAATAATCTTGAACTCGACGCTTCCTTCCGGTAACTATAATTGGTACCAAGAATCTTTTGAGCTGGGACGAATGTATGAGAATAGGATGGTTAATTAGTCCAATGGTAACTCTAGTAGGTGGGTGAAACCCATCAATACATACATATATATAGGAGCCATATGTAGTGCTGTATAGTAGCGTAGCCCCCTATTTCAACATAAGTTCCTGTATCATGTTCTTTATCTCGACACTGAATTACCAATGAGATTAACGTATGCCTTTCCTCTAAATGCCAGGCTCTGTTCTCGCGGAACGCGGATATCATGCGCCTGCAAGAGGGATGGACATAGCAGATTCATCATTTATCTAGGTTTTCAGCCTTACAAATGTAGCTAAACACTCTTCCAAGGGATCTCATATGCAGTGCTTGTGTGACCCGATGGCCACGTCAGCACGGAAAATCCATGGCTCATAAGAGCCAAGCGTCAAAGAGCACCATCCGCATACTTTATTATGACTGGTTGTAATTGTTTCACTTACAAGTCACTTTCGTGAGACAGCCGTAGTTTAGGCAGTCCGTTCGTCATAGATATGTCGTATGCCAAAGAATGTTACTCACATTTGCGCTTACCCTTCTTTCAAACCCCAGAAGATTGCCCGATCCCCAGCTAGGAACTCCAACTGCTTCCCAACTTTCTATCTAAGTAACCTAAACAAGAATTCAAGAACTTCTTTGCTTCTTGTTCTTGTAGCCTACTGAGTACTACTCCATTCTACCTTACATGGAATTACAATAATTACCAGACACACTTCGGCCTAATTTTGAGGAGAGCTCGAAAAAAAAAGAGCTCCTGAAGTCTTCATATGGGGATAGGCCATGTCTACCAAAGCAGACGAATTCCTGAGCCCGCGGGGCCTCTTGATAAACGACAAGTTCTGTTGCGGTGTAGCATCGTTTTCCCAGATCTACAAGGCGCTACAGAGCGTCGAAAAGTTACCACGTGATGACCAGTCTCTACAATATCTCGGTTTCACAGATACGGGACTCCAGGCGGTAAGCATGCAGAGAGACTCACTCAAAGGAAGCCGGACTATCGTGTCCGCTAGCAAGTCATGATGTTGTTACTGACTACTAATAAGCTATACTTGTATCTAAACCCTGTCAAAGATGAGTTTTATGAAGTATAATCTATATTCTCCTAGTTTATTCTAGTATTACACGTTGTCCATCATTGTTAACGAGAGTACAGATACAGGTAGCATCCAATGATGCGGGGGTGAGTTTGCACTTTCATTTTCATGGCTACTTTGTTAATTGCTTTGGAAACCCCTCAGCATTCGTCGGACAGAAATTGAGACTCAACCACAGGTCGGATATCGCAAGGTTTTGGATGTCTGTGACCGTGCACTCGACGTCGGTTCGACAGCCAGACAAGACTATGGTACCAAGATTCTTTGCCACTTTTTTCTTTCGTTCCCATGTCTTCCGAACAGCAAATTATAAACCTCTCGGGATCTTACAGTATTCTCTATACCCTCATGTCCCGAGCTGATCTAGAATCCTACGCGAAAAAGACGTTATCTTTGATGGTTTAGAAGAGCTCTACAACGATCCGGATAATGAGAGCCTTCACCGACAGGTCGATCAGATGATCCGGGGCCGGTTGAGCAATATGGATATCCTATCAAGTGTCGCCGCTTCGACTAAGGAGCTGATTACCAGCTCCACCGAAGCCATCATTGAGCACCAGAAGAAACTTGGTCCCTTAGCCAAGCCTCTGCAGGACTCCTCCCATATATCCAAACTGTTGCGCGAGCGAGATCATGATGACGAGGACTATCAGCAGGATATTGATGCAGTGCAAATCATCCTGGTACATCATTCATTCCCTACCTCCTTTCCAAAGATGGGCTACTGATGATGATCAACGACCAAAAGAAAATAATGGCGGATCAAAAGATGGAGGATCAGTCAGGACCCACATTGAGTGATCTGGAACAGCTTCTGGGTGCGTGTCTTCTCTTTAATCCTTATTACTTACACCCTACAATTCAATTTCCTTCTGAAGAGAAGGAAGCAAGAGAATTTATCAGTAAAATTACTGACGCAAAGCTTCCAATTTGCAACAGGGGGAGTGACGGCGATCCTAAGCGATATCACGGAGCTGCGCGATAAATTCGAGAGCGCTGCGAGGCCAGGGCCTGATCTCGTGCTCAATCTGAGAAAAGAGAACCTTATCAAGCACTGGGACTATCTAGTCAAAGAAGGTGAATATCTTCAACTCCCTTCTCTTCGTGTCATTCATTGGTCGTTCGCTGATACGTGGATCGCGATATGCACAGTCAAGGACTTCAAGGATCAGTATCAGACGTAGAGAAGACACAAAGGGACATGTGAAACTTTCTCTTCTCCGCAATTTGACTTCTTCAAGGCAGATTTGAGCTTTTACACATACACAGTCTAATAAACTGAAGTAAAGATCTTATGCACGTTTGGCGGCTGAGTGTTGATTTTAGGAAAAATGAGTTATGCGCCTTAGCTTAGTGAGGCTTATATTTCAACACTGAGGACTCATAGTGATCGACTACGCGTGGCTCTGGCTATCAAGGCTTTCCAGGCCCATGTATGGTGCTGTTTCCATCCTTCTACGCCCTATATTATTAACTCTCTCTCATCTCGAGGCTGTAGGGGTGCTATAGAATTTATACTCGTCTCGCTGATCACTTACAGAGAGGACATTGGGAATTGGCAAGCCGACAAAGCTTATCATATTACAATCAACAGCTGATATAGTATCTTTTGCATGACACAATCCCGATTAGCTTTGAATTACCGTGCACATAAGCCGTAATCTTCTTAGCGGGCAGGTTATGATTCCCAGTTCCAAAATACAGGTTCGCAATTGTAGACTTTAGAGAACCAGTCGGCCAAGATGCCTGCAGATCAAGACCTATGACAGATCCTATCTCCAAATTATTGGCCTCTATATACGGAGAGAAACCAGGTGCTTACTGTGTATGTGCTATGTTTTCACTAGTAGTGTTCGTCGGTATATTCTCATACACCCTCCCAACTAGACCCACGTCGTCGCGAGAGTCAGTTTTAGGCCACGGAGCATCAGATACAACATCTCCAGAGTCCCCTTGACCTCTGTCTTGTCTCTTTTATTCTCCCGGTAGATAATCAGAGTCTGAGAAACAGTAATGTAATCTATGGTAACTTACGGTATCGGCGTTGCGCAACAACATCCAGGACATGCTTGCGCTCAGAAGCATATTCATTGATATTAGGAGCAGTCTATGCCGGAGGTTCCTATGGGTTTCCTGTCTAGTCTTTGGCTTTCTAAACCCCTAGCTCAGGATTTTATGTATCCGAATCTGTAGGCTTTATGACAATTGCCGATATCTAATTGAACCATTATAGTTTTCAGGGGTTCACTTGAGGAATGAACGTGGTTTTTGTTTTGGAGTAAGGGGCGCTACTGTCACAATAATGGCGAACCATAACTTGAAAACATGTTATGGAAATGATAGTCGAAGAAATCAGCAAGACTCACATATATGGGAACAACTTCCTTGCGACAATACCTATATGGTACGTACTAAGGCCTCATATACTACTGCCAGCATGAACCACGACAGCCATCGTAACACACCAGCATTTAGTGTCAGGTGGCGTCTTACACAGTACAAAAATATTTGGAGAGCTGAAGGCACCACAAGTAAGTTACTCTCATGTTATTATTCTCACCCAAACCCTCAGCGACCCGGATCTGGCCCGACATGTAGATATTCCGGTAACAGTTTACGTGGAAAATTTTATTCAGAGCCTTGGCCAAGTATATTTTATCGTAATTCAATAATTGTAATGTAGGAGTAAAAAAATAAAGAATCCCATTTTAACTTGTATTTTCTCTTCTGCTTAAATATATATATTTATTAGTTGCTACAAATAATCCCAAGCTGTTGAACTAAGTATCAATATAACGTTCGAAGCAGCATTTAAGTTTTTGTTATCGATGTATATAGCCATTTCCTATTTTCTCAAAACCAAATCGATAAGTTATGTTTCTCAGTTGTTTAAATATAGGGTGTTATCCATAGGAACCCAACCTTGAGCATAATTCTTGACTCTAGATGCTATGTTTTTGGACTTTGCCGGCAACCCATTTTTTAGAGCTAACTATCAGGTAACACGAATCGTCCAAGACGCTTGATGGCTCTTAAACGACATCCTAGCTTATTATATTATTTCGAGAGGGGTCTCGTGATAACTGTGTAAATATATTATGGATCAACCTCCCCATCCATCAATATAAAAATATGTTTTCTTTAGTGTAGAAGCAGAACGTCCATTTCTACTGAAAGAATTAGATATTCCTTCTCTGGCTACTACAACTGGTCAGCTTGATAGGCACCGAGTCTCCGGCGCCGATAAAGCCCGTCGTAATCTACTGCCGATGGTTATCTGTTTCTTTTTCACTTAGAAGAAAAATGGGTTAGATGGGCTTTCCCAAGATTTTGTTGGTCCGTTATCTATCTTTGTTAACTTTTGTGTGGTAGGCAGCCCGGAAGATCGATTTGTCAGCCATTTCGACCAGATCTTAACCACATGACAGCCCTTTCGGGGACTTGATAGGTCCTCGGGATTCTCAGCGGTATTATTAATAGAGTGAATACGCAATGGTCGGCTTTTGAATTCCTGGTAGTATTCTGCTCGTGATCTTATCGTTGGAGCAAACTGTGTACAAGGGATCCATATATAGAATAGAGCCTCAAGCCGTATAACAAAATCTAGAACAGTTTGCCATTAAACTAGCAAACGTATAAATAATTCTCTTTATAATCTTTTCCAAGCGATACCTAAAGACCAAAAGAGTCGGCCTGTTTAAGATCTAATGTATCATACGAATCTTAAGGACCTAAGTTGAAGCAAGAATACCCATGCAATATCACTAAACTATATACGAATGCACCACGATGGCTGGACTCGTCGAAAAAAATCACAAGGGTATACATCCAGATAACTACACCCAACCGATGATGAAGTCTTCACAGTCCGGATATGGCTTTACTATGGGTTACTTATTTTTGATGGCTATCCCATGCTTTCTTATTTTCGCCTACGCAATCAATTTCCTCCTCAATTTATTCCCTCTCGTCCCTCCGGCAATCATTGAACGAGTCCTATCGTCGACTCCGGGTGTCTTACACGTCTTGGGTGGCCTGATAGCTATCGTTCTGGGACCTTTTCAATTTCTCGACAGCCTACGCAAGCGAATACCGTGGCTTCACCGGTGGTTAGGTCGCGTCTATGTTGGAGCAGTCTTCGTGAGCGGCGTATGCGGATTTTATATCTCGTTCTTTGCGGGCTGCTATCTCATCGGGAAGTTTGGGTTCGCGGCATTGGGAATGCTTTGGCTGCGATCCTTAGAAAAAGCTGTCCGCTCGATCCGGGAAGGGGATACTGCCGCGCATAAGAGGTGGATGATACGGGATTTTGCGTTGACCTACGCCGCTGTCATGCTACGCTGGCAATTTCCCGTTTTACGGTACCTCGAAATGGCTCCTCGGACAGCCTACACGGTTGTTGCATTCACATGCTGGGTCCCCCAAGTCTTGGCTGTGGAGTTGTGGTTGATGTATTCAGAGCAATATGGGACACGTCAGCGGTGAAATCATAAGGGATATATATATTAGTTGAGTCCAAGCTAGGAGGAGGGTGTGTAGGTTTCGCAAGTCCAAAATAATTACTGTCTTCGGTGTGCATGCAGCCAAACGCAGAAATTCTTCTAGAATTTATTCGCCCGGAAAGTTGGAAGCAGTGGGTTACGACCCGCAGCGAAAGAGAGTCAACTCATAAGTCTATCCGACGATAAGCTCATGATTTCGGAAGCGTAGTGAAACCCTGCATTACTAACAGGCTAACACCAGCAGAATGAGATAACAGTGAATATTGCTATTAGATAGAAGTGTGATACCAGAAACGATCAACCATGACCTACAAGGGCCTGGGGGACCGCTAAATATCGGCTTCTAGGACTGGAGTTGCGAGTTCGCGGCTCATCTATAAGGTCGAGTGCATAGGTTCAATTTGAGATTCGGGATCTGTCTCGAAGGTTGATCGCCTAGGGGAGAACATCCTGCGAACAGATCACCTTGAGCGCTTAGAAAGAGCAGAGCACTAAAACCATGGACCGTGCTCGGGGCTAGGATTGATGCGTTATGGAGGACTCGAACGGAAACTTTGAACTTTATGTAGTGTAGGCCAGGGATTTCGTTCAGCTTCGATATTACGTTATCGAACGACGTGACTCCTCGAATATTTCTTAGAATTGCTCTGACTGTCTCGGCTAACAGACAGACAAGACCAAGTCATCGGATATGTCGTCGAAGTTATTGCGCTCGAGTATTGCTTACGTGAGACTGGGTCATTTGCATGAACAAAGGCTCGAACGGAGACATATACCTATCTATCCATGAGGGCAGGGCATGTCTTGTTCTGGGGGGATGGTTCAGTTGGAATATCGAATTCACCCGTTTAACATGGACCTACCAAGTGTATATATCACGCTCCCATGCTCGACTATATCCACTAGGTTAGCCTCGAATCTAATCACGGCAACACAAGTACCGAAATGGACGGGGTTCTGGGGTTCTGGGGTTGGGGTTCTAAGCTGTTTGGTTCGCTGTTCGCCGGTTTACACAAATGCTGCTTTCAGCCCTGTGGGACTTTTGCATTACAAATTCTGTGGGCTAATAAGTGGAATAGATAAGTATTGTGCTGGCGTCAGCATTCCCCAACCTCACCAGACAGACGGCATCGGCAGACTTGAGACCGAGCTATGAGTCTAGTTACGATAGTGAGATACGTATTGGTCGCACTACGGTAGAATGCCCATGTAGTGAATGAAGGATAGTATTAGTTATCATCGTGGTCTCTTTATTTAAAGATCCGCCCTCAGATGATCTTTTAATCACCGCAACTTTAACACTCGGGACGGGGTAAGACGGAGACAGCATCGTAATATGCAGGCAGAGTAGCACTAGAAAGACTATCGTGACAAAAAAGTCCATCGCATTTAAGCTAGCAGGACGATCGCTGTTGTTCTCTACTCTGTGGGGTATATGTAACATCGGCATGTAGGTAGTGTATCAAGCCTACCTATGCTAGCTATTGACTAGGTAGGTACATAGGTTAGGACTTTTCCTTCGTACGGAGTGTGTTTACAGGCCAGTCTCTATTGCTAGGATCAACCTAAAAGTCGGTAGATGATGTACTGCCAAGCTGTTTTGAATCTGGTAGAGCTCATCGGAACCATAACCAGCCCGGAGAGGAAGTGTATGTAGGCATATGGCAATGTGATATTGTGCACCCTTGGAGGATTTATGATTCCAGGCCTGCCACGTTCCTCACCCTGGTCTGCTCGGTTTAAAACAAGCATGTGCAAGAAATCTCAGCAGGCCGACATGGCTTTTTGTGTGTAGCAATGAATCAAGCTTTTCAGTCGTGAAAGCCCAAGACTGGCTACCATTCGCCAGTTTTATTTTTCGCTGGAGATTACTGAGTACTTACGCTGCATATGAAGACCCCTGAACTTGGAGGGAGAGGGCGGGCCAGATGGTAAAGGTGGTCAGCAATGTAATACACGCACTAAAAATTCCCTTCCTGGTCGGTGGACGGTCGCATTCGAATTGGCTAACCTAGGACTATTCGAGCATCGCCGTGCTTTCGGGTAACATGTTCGAATCCCTCAGGTCGACCACCTCGAAAACCGCTGCATTTACACTTGCGCACAAGGGAAATCAGGGGCCAGTTATAGGTATCGAATTTCAACTACCTATCTAGGTATATCATAAGTTCTCATTGCCTCGTACTCATTTATGAGAGGGGCATTGAGCCAGATGTACAATATGTGTAGGCTCGTCAAACAATATCTACCTACACAAACACGCTTCTACTTATATGGGAGGGTATTCTGCGTGAGGAGTTTACGGTAGGTAGCTAGGTATGTAGTGTAATAGGTATCATCCTTGCTCCGTTTCGTTAAGCGCGGTTATTAGTTACTATCCCGGGCTACCTCGTAAAACCCTGATTTAACCCGGAACACTCTAACTACGTGCAGGTAGTGGATGGCTGTTTGTAGTAGGTAAGCAGCAGAGTAGCAATAGAGGCTGCCCCTTGCACTAATATCGTGGCTGCTAGGCTATAGGTAGTGTACCATAGCTGTGGGTAGTGCGATCCGCATTATGGGCTCTACCGAATGGCATGGCGAGTCGATGCCGGCCGTGTCGAGGACAGCCCGGCACTACCTCTGGCGCTGATCTTATTTAATAAACATACGTCCCCCAGATTAGTGAGGACATCCTAGACTCTTGGCTGGTTGGCTACACGAAATAGTTACCTGGGACTCACAGTACCTAGTTGAAGTCGCTAGGCCCGTTGTCTTAAATCCTCATCCTCATCCGCCCGGAACTTTCTGCTAGGCTCTCCACATCATTCACATCTTGACCATCCTACGTTTTCATCGGTTTATTGTCCAACCTCTCCTTCCAATTGGGATCCTCTTCAGTCCCGAGGCCTAGTAATTACGGCAGCCCGTTGATAACATCGTGCTTGGGAGGCCAAGTCCTCATTCTCGTCATAGCTCGACATGGCTCCAAGAGTAAGCGGTATTAAATTCTCAGTGTGTCTTATCTAGCATGTAGTTGCTCATGTCGACTTGAATAGTACGATGAAGCGCCCGAGTTAGTGAATCACGTTTATCCGGAGGTTCATCATCCGCCGAGTGCGCCAGAAGTAGCTTCCTACCATCAGTCCTCACCACCAACACCATACAAGCCGGTCGATGATGCAACAACGATACAAGGAGGGTATAGCACGCCAAGCGCTGAGGTGGCGGCTGCGTATGGGTATCAGTCATCAGCGCCTGGCGCCTGGACCCATTCTGAACCCAGAAGAACATCAAAACGGCCGTGCGGGTGTTCGGTTCTAGTGTTTGTTCTTTCGGTCATCATCGCCATACTATCGGTAGCAGTTATTGGGTTGGCAGCCGGAACAGGCGTTGAAGCGAGCCGAGCAAACGAGGCGGAAGCGAGACTAGCCACTCTGAATGCATCGGCCACCACGAGCTCAAGCTCACCATCGCCGACGGGATCAGACTTTAGCGCTATCGACAAGGGGTGTGGCACGAACTCATCTGGCGTGACTGGGACTGAATACACAACCCACTGTAAGTTGAAGCCATCTCCTGGCATGACGAGAAGGACATGTGCTAAACTAGGCATCTAGTCTTTGGCCGAGCCAACTTCAAGATTTACTGCAACAGCGACACGCCGAACGCTCCCCTGCAATCGTTTTTTGTGGGCAACTTTGACGATTGCCTCGATGCCTGCGCCGCTTACTCCTATTATATACCTTCAGACTTTTCAAACAATGCTACGTCGGTGAACGCTACTTGCTCTGGGGTCAGCTTCATCCCGGCATGGACGAATCGAACTTTCGCAGAACAGGGAACTGCACCTGGGAATTGCTACCTCAAACCGGGGCCTCAGAATTCGACCGCTCTAACGGACCCCAACATCGGCTCCGCGGTCCATGCCGCAATTTTACAGACGGATTCGTGAGGCCGCGCCGCCAGCTACTCTCTATTTACATTCTTGACGCTATTTAAACAGTATAATATTCAAAACGGGAGCAGGGATAGGCAATTCTGGCAAATGACGATACCATTACTTGGAGTTAGGTGTTATGGTATGATCAAGCGAATTTCATGACGATAAACCCTCATGGCCTGGGTAAAGGAACGTGCGAGGTCTAGTAATTGGAATTTTTATTATTTCTTATTTTTTTGTCCCTCAAGACATGCGCTGCTTGAGTGAAGGGGTGTTTGGAGCCTGGCGCTCAGAGTCCAGCTACGCAACTGAGAGGATTCAAACTTCGAATCGCTTACCTTACCAAGGTACATAACATTATCAATCACGATAGTAATGACACCGAAAGCTATGCCAAATATGACCACTGCGCCGTTTGCTATTTGGGCCTGTTCGGGCATAAAGGAGGATATGGCTGTCATGTAAGCACTGATTAATATGAATTGGGGGCCAAAAAGCTGAGGGGGCAAGGGGGCTAAGGAAATCTCTGGATGTCAAAATTCACATGTTACGGGGTGCCGATTAGGAATGAATTCCCGAGATGGTACGGCTGGTCACTTGTCTCAAATCAATAAACTGCTGTTAATCTTACGGCAGATGTCCCCTTAGCAGTCTACTCTTTGCCACTTTAAGATAGTCAATGGAAAGAAAACTAGTAAAATATCAAGCTCCGAAGAGCACCACAAACATCACAAATGAAAAAAAAAGGTCAAAACATTTCCAGTTACATCTACATTGCTCTTCTCTATGTCCTCCAATATTTAAGGTAACATTGAAGGAACACCAGGTATGGTTTATTATACTGCCCTAGAAAATCGCTTCCCCAAAGTTCTAGGAGGTCTGCTGGAACTCGGCACCGACTAAACGGGTTTATAATACATACCTAGTAGCCTAGCATACTTACCGCACCGCTGGTCTGCCGGTGCACGGCACTTTCAATATAGGTAGTTTCCATGTTGATTCTCCCAGTAAGTGAGATTCATAGTTAGTACATAAACAGGTGTAGGGAGCAGAATAGTCAAACTCGCACTCGACTAGGTATCTCGGATTTAATTGCTACCCACGATGCGCAACTTCAATACCTCCTACCGTCAGCATTCGATTAAGAAAAAGGCAAGCAGCAATACAGCCTACGAAACTATCTAGCCTTGGACAAGGGCACTTATCAAACCAATTATGCATGTGAGCGTTGACATAGGTTACACGTCTCGCTACTACGTCATGGTATAGAATCCTTTCATAAAAGTGTTGCCCATTTCGGCCCTCCCTGATATCCCAAAAAGCTCAGATCAGAACTAACGTACCTAAGGTATCCAATCGCGCAGAGCCACCCCCAGCATGAAATTCCCCCGCATTGCTGGGTCCTGTGGACTCGGTCCCGAGGTTAAGCTTAAGAATAGAGAATGCTGTCACAGCCTTCATTGTTCTGCGCCTTTAAATGGGGGATTCCGGGCTAGGCCGTACGCTTGGTAGGGTTGCTATTTACATTCTCT
Organism: Biscogniauxia marginata; assembly: GCA_022695795.1. Lineage (NCBI taxonomy): Eukaryota > Fungi > Ascomycota > Sordariomycetes > Xylariales > Xylariaceae > Biscogniauxia > Biscogniauxia marginata. The sequence continues at coordinate 24,885 of MU404185.1, forward strand.
AACTGCATATGTGAGAAACGGGTGGCAGCGTTGATGTGATAGCTAGAAGAGCCAATAGCCTTATTGTTCCTGGCGTGATCTATGTACCGGTAGGATTCTGCTTCGCCAAGCTTTGTGCCACATAAAATGACCCTGTGTTTAGGTATGTTATTCCTTGACACATGAAACATAGTTGCACATGGACCGGTAGACAAACAACCCTGACAACAACAACAGCCAGCTTCTCAGAGATGGTTCGTTAACCCGGTGTAAAACTATACGATGCTGTGCTAGGTATCGCCCAGTATAGTTCTAGACGTAGTAATAAGATATTATTATTTAGTCAAGGAGTAATCACATCAGTGCTCACACATTCCTACGATTTGCGGTAACTGAAGTGTGTCGATTTATACTCACACTACTGAGCTACTGTCGAGTTTAGTCATGGATGAATACAAATCCCCCCCCAAATGAGTATAGATTTGCTTATTAAATGATCAAAATTAATTTCTCTGACCTAGCTACTAACTTCAAGGACATCACGCTCTGCCCCGTCACATCACTATCTCCTCTCTATTTCATACATTTCCTTGACACAAGTGATGGTTGATTAAACTATACCGGGATATAGTGTTTCCGGACAAAAGCCATCGTGCACGGTTATCATTGAATAACTATAGCTCCTATAGCTGGCCTGCCTAGGTAACACTAACACAAACCTAGATGGGCTTCTAGTATTCATGAAGTATAATAGAGAATCTGTAGATATTCTTAACGGACTACGATTCCACAGAATGTAATCAATGCTGATCACTATTTAAGTACTATACCATAATGCTTCGCAAGCAAGAGAGCATTAACTCGAGACTTCCTCTTTTCTTCTTTCTTGAATTATTTTTTCCTCATTTATTTAACTGAAGATATTTCATATTCCCATCTTCGTTATTCTTTATGATGTTTTGTGAATTATGAGCTGAGAAGACGAGCATCTAGGGGTCACTGTGACTCGGCATCTGAGTCTAAAAGTAGCATGTCCGCTTCTCTCATAACACCAATACGGAGTATTTCACTCAGCAAACCGTTGTGGTCAATTTAGCCGATTATCTCTCTAACCTTTTCTTGACAACAGGTCATACCTACGCAGCATCATGGAAATAATTCCAGACATGAAATTCGACGTTGTTATCACTATTACTTTTTCACCTGCACGCGCCGAACTTTTGTTTTGGGCCAGGCAAGGTCTCGTTTCAGAACCAACATCACAGAGACAATCGGGACCGAAGAAATGTGACCTCAGGGGATTGTGCATACGCGGTATGCTACTCAAACCAGGGGATAATAGTATGACCGCGTCCTTAAAGCATAATAATTTACGATGCCTAACCCTACCGGCGCAGTAACATTTATAACACCTGAAAAACCCCCTGCGAGACGCATCTCGACTCTGACACAGTTACACAAGTTGAGGTTTGATACCATCTCGAAAGTGGATTAAATCGTCTTTTTCAAGTTATTAGTGGGAAATTTCGATGAATGCCATTGATTTTATTTGCGAGAAGTTTGATTCGCCCACTTGCCTCGTTGGCGCTTGTCTGTTCATGATGTTCGAAACGAGGTAGATCCCAGCGTCAGGCGGTATTCTCGTACATAATAAAGCTTGATGCAAAGCCTAATTTCAGTTTAAAAATAATTAGTTGACAACCTCTAATCAGCGATAGACTCGCGCTGTGAATATAATAGGTTCTCTTAGGAGTCTGTGTATTTCAAGCCCCTGTATTATGGAAAAACCTAGGACGAAACAAGAACCACAACACAACACAACAAAATACAACATGGCTCATATCCCCAGGCGAAGAATAACCAAACTATCATCATATCATAATTGGTCCAGGGTGATAGCTTCGCCATTGAATACGCACTTGACACAGTACGAAAAACTCTTAAATATTCCAAGTCAAAGATCTCGAGCAACATTCTCATTTTCCTGATAAGATAAGCAACATAACCTTCTTCAAGAATTTGCCTCGTTGGAGACTTAGTTTATTTTATGCTTGGTTTCACGTTGCGTTAAGTTGAACTTGTTACCAGATAGTCATTATATCTGGAATGCATGGCAGACACTCAGCCCTATGACTGGTGCTCAAAGTCTTGAACTCCTAGCCCCTGTAATCAAATCACCTAATCAGGACTCACTACAAAGTATGTTGACAATCAGTAAGTATTAATGGTGACACATATAAGGATTTGCAGATCGTTCACCTAACATAGTGCTACGATGCTGGCATACTATAGGAGTGACAGTGTTGTTGCTGCACGAAGGGCTAAAACTAAGGATGCGTGGATTAGCGACCCTTTGCATGTAAACAGCTCTTTGGTCTCCAAATTGCCCCTGTATAGTTCGTTTCTCGCCGCCATAAGCCTAGTCCCTGATACATAGAGCGAGACCAGGGGCAGTATCACAGAACAGAATAGGCCATATCATCTGATACTTCTTTTATACAATTCTGTAACGCCCATATTAGCAATCGCGACTTCCTCTCCTATAAGTTAATAGGAGCAAGCTTAGCCCGTACCACCCTGACGCACAAGTGCCAGGAAGAAACATGTAAATTACGGACAGGCTCTAGAGGATAGGTATTCATGCCAGAGAGAATATACTACTTTCTAACACACACATAAAAACGGTTATTGTTGAAATATGGGGCTATACGACCCTTGTCACCTGTATCTACATATATAGGAGGGCGAAGCCCTCCTATCTAGACTCGCCTTGAACTAGTACACTTGATCCTATCCTCACATCTTCGTCTCATCTCAACAGTTATAAGGCAGAGTACTTGCCTAATTAGGGTCTTGTGAAGAGTAAGTGAATTAACGCAAGGTATCATAGTAGACGCGTTGGAATCTACCGAGAAATAGTGGTAGCTATCATGCAGGATTTCCGTTGTGGGGAGATGACTTGATAAAGAGAATGAGCCTTCGGTTCGTCTACCGAGTTTTATAAAATACTATAGAACATATCGTATCCACTTAAAAATGGGAAGTTGCTGGCATCTCCAGCCACAGGCTTATGTATTAGGTAGGTATACACCCCGCCATTGTAGCCAACCTGTGGCTAAGCGCTCCAGCAATTTTCTTAATAAAAAAGATTTCTTGTGTCGATATTAAAATAGAAGAGAGGGAAGAAAAGAAAATTGGGTGTTCACTACAGATTGGGCAACGCGACAAAAAACTGATCTCGGCAGAGCTCGAATCTGCGACCTTCAGTGTGTTAGACTGACGTGATAACCAACTACACCACGAGACCGGAAGACGGGTCAGATCGGATGATGATCGGATCCCGTAACTTGGCAGGTCGGGACTTTATTTGTGTTTATTTAGTACTCCCACCCTGGGTCATGATGAATGCAAATTTTAAAGGAAAACACCCACTTAGCTTAGTTAGCTACTGACTTGAATGCGAATGAGCCAAAACTCGTCGCTAGCTAGATAAGGAGACCAATTGACAATTTTGCATATACTTCTGTTCGGTCTCTGGTTATAGATCTATGGAATAATACTTGATCATTTTACTGCACTGGCTTTCAAATTTTCGTAACGCTAGACAACGAAACGCCTAAGCAAAGAGGATCATTGCGTTCTTTTTTCGATGGCAAGAGAACGTAGTAACATGCGCAAGATAGAGTGCGATAATCATTCTTTAGTATCGCTCTTGTCCGTCAGCGTTGTGAGGGGCAGGATGTAACAATTTCCTAGCACTCTCGTCTCCAAGATCATTTGCTTGACCACCATGCGATTATAATTATAATTGTATTGGTTGTTAACCGGGAGCTAACGCTACGATATGTTCCTTCTATTGTATGGTTAGAGTTAATCCTTATCAAGGGGATACTGACGCTATTATTGCGCGAGGAGCTAGAACTAGAGGCACTTCAATGGTGATCTATCAAGTTTAATGTAAGCAATGTTGAGAATTGGTTATAAGCCCAAGTCACCATGTAAATATGTCCCTAATTATTGCTCCTATCTATGTATCTGGAATCTCGAGACCTGGAAAGCATATAATCAAATTAGAGCGCCGCATCATGAATATCAGCGTTGGTATCCTCAAGATATTCATCCCGTCTTGAAGAAGCCTATTGCTAAATGACGTGTATTACACCTGCCAACGACTTCACACTGCGTGTCTACTCCGAAGGGGCTCAGTAACGAGTGATTAGACTTGTATATCACATTTGAAATAAACTACCACGGGTGTCGAGCTTGATCATAGTGCTGCCAATCTAAACCAGGCAAATAATCGGGCTCTCCATGGAAAGTAAACCTTGAGTTGACTGACAGTAGGAAATGAAAAAGATGCTCTAGTTCCCATGACATATCCGTTTCCGAGCGCGGAGCACAACGAAATGTAATACTCACAAGAGTCAGATAAACTTAGGTATCTACGGAAGTTGATCATCTAAGTCACGATTGTCCGTCACGCCGAGCAACGGCTTCTGCCAAGTCTCGAAGCCAAAGTGGGAGCCGCGGCAGTCTTTGTGTTTTCATGGCCATTGTATGAATACCTTTTTTTTTATAGATACTAGTAGTCATCTTCTTCATACTAGATCCCTCCGTAGTTCCTAGTCGCAACGTGGGAATCTACCGTGTTCCGTTTTGTTAATACAGATGTGTCAACGCGAATCGTTGCCTACGAAATTGAAATCATTTTATATTGTGCATGGCTGATTATGACATATGTCCGCGGAGTTTCAACGGATATGTGTGATTAAGTTCGGTAAGCGTGAGGTTACGGCCACTCGGTTAACGGCTAGAAGCTTATGAAAGACGCTGAATCAGCGACTCTATCTACGCGCGAGTCAGCACGTAAAAATTTGTGGTTGAAATTGGGGCGATAGCACACACCTATATGTAGGTATATATAATATACATCATGTTAGCTGAATGGTTTTCTTAAGATATCGTAGCGCCCACGAAGGAATTCCTCTATGACATCTCAGAGATTCGGCATGTCCACCGCTGCAATCAAGTCACGAACCATGGGGATGGTGTGAATTTAGGATATATTGTGTTAAGGTTTAGCATGTTGGTAAGATATGACGACTGTGTCTGCGTTGTTGAGTGGTCTATTCATTAAATGGTGTGGTCAGATGTGTGGCTTCTAGAAGATCTACGAAGAAGAGTTCGATGATAAGCCAGTTTAGCCGCGGTGGTTGGAGATGTTACCCTCTACCTTATGGGTTCTTGTCTTAAGGCTAAGAACTAACAACAATACGTAATTGTCAGTTGATAGACGGACTACTAAGCGAAGCTTAAGGACACGAGCTCCGTTAGTCGGCTAGCTGCTACACAGTAAAGGAGTATAATAACGACACAGTCGCAAGAGTGTGCGAGAACGTGCCAATTAGGACAATAGCTGCTAACCATAACACCCCCGCAGTCTTCGGTCAACGCCCTGCTTGTCAATTCAAGGGCGCGTCTCCACATGATTACATGACTGCATCGGACCAAAAACCCCTGTCATCGGTTTCTTGGCCTGCTTTCGAGGCTGTTGTCCCCCCCGACTAGTCTCCGCGGGAGACGATGACTCCTCCACCTCAACGGTTCTCGACGGTGATCGACCGGCCGTGGACTCCCGCTCACAAGATACACTGGGTCGAGCCGCGAGGGGACAATAGCTGATATAGTTATATTAATTGCGCCGGGCTTACTTCACCCTAGTTCCTTCCGGACGCCCTTCGCTTTTATTAGAACATAGATCCCGTTTCTTTCAAGTCCTTCCTGACCTTCTTTCTCCCTATCACATCCTTATACGCCATTAGCTATCCTTAAGAACACTACGGATTGCGCCCTGGCTGGACTCACTCGCCGCGCCCTTCTTGTTGACTGCCCTCTATTGCAACATGTTGATTTATTGTTAGCCCTAGACTTCGAAGTTTGAACTTTCCTGTTCTTGGCAAGCTGCGCCCTTAGATGACTACCATCGATGAGCTGGAGGAAATGGACTTCATCGACTGGGACGCCGCCGCCGCTAGTACCGGCTTCGATTTGCCGGCTGTGTCGGAGGGCGTATCAAGACCTGTTGATGCTGCCGTTTCTGGGTCCTTGGACGAACCTAACATGGATCTTGTCTTCGGGAATGTCGATGGTGACGATTGGTCCTATTGGGCCCTTGAACATTTTGAGTCCACCCAAATGCCGCAGGACGTCGATGCATCTGCTTATCCAGACCTGGAAGAACCGCCACCGGCGACTCCCCAGATGTACTGGGAGACGCCAGAGGCTCCTTGTATTCATTGTGCCGAAGGCAGTTACCAATGCAAGAGGATCCAAGAAGGTAAATACAGGGGCTACTGTACCAGCTGCGTTGCTCTCCGTTGCGAGTGCAGCTTTGGGCCGTCGACCAACAACCTCACAGCAGAGGCTGGGGAGACGTTCCCTGCAAACCCCTGGCCGATCATGGGCGATAGGCCCGCGACGTCTATTCTCCATGAGGATGACTTGGCTGCCATAATTAGCTCAGCACCATCAGCTCCCAGTCTGGCTGCCGTTGCCGGCGACCAGCCAACGTCTCCAAAGGCCCCAAGTATGCCGAAGATTGGTGCGCGCTTCTCTCGCGAATCTGTTAAGGTGCTTAAGAACTGGTTGGTGACGCATAGCCGACATCCTTACCCCACGGACGAAGAGAAGGAGAACCTCCAGAAGATCACCGGGCTCAACAAGACCCAAATAACTAACTGGCTCGCCAATGCCCGGCGTCGGGGCAAGGTCCAGCCAACTCGGGCTACATCGCCACATGTCGGTGGAGGATATGCCCAGGCAATCGACATTCCGAAGCGCCCGAGGACGCCACGCTTGCTCGAGAACATGAACCCTCTGCAGCGATGGGCCAATTCTCCGCCAGAAAATGAACCTGCTTCCGTGACAGCTATCGCCCGCGCCGTGTCTGCTTCCGATTCCTACTCGCAGACATCGGGGTCTGGCCGTAACAGTCCCTACATCTCCAATTACTCAGATGATGGATCTAGCAAGTCGCTTTGCAACCAGTCATCCGCCAGTAGTCTGGGTACCTCACACTCGAGCGGTGGTTCTTTTGCTTCCCTCTACTCGAACCAGTCTCGAGCCTCTTTTGGCTCAATACCATCGTTTGTCCGAAATAGCCGGGGCCGTCGTCGACGTAGACGAGCACCGCCTAAACGTGCCGACGAAAATATCGGCCAACCCCTTAAAACATTCCAATGTACGTTCTGTACAGAAACCTTCAGAACCAAGCATGACTGGCAACGGCATGAGAAATCTCTACATCTATCTCTCGAGCGGTGGGTATGTTCGCCTGATGGATCTAGGAGCGTCAATCCAGAAAATGGCATGGTATCTTGTGTCTTCTGCGGCCAATCCAATCCCGATGATGCTCACGTAGAGTCGCATAACTACTCCGGCTGCACCGAGCGCACGAAGGAAGAGCGGACATTTTACCGGAAGGACCACCTCCGACAACATCTTCGATTGGTACACGATGTCAAGTATCTCCCTTGGGCGATGGAGAAGTGGCGCGTAGCTTCTCCCGAGATACGATCACGATGCGGTTTCTGCGGCGTTGTCCTCGACAGTTGGACTGTCCGGGTCGACCATCTCGCTGAACATTTCAAGACCGGTAACACTATGGCTGACTGGAAGGGTGACTGGGGTTTCGAAGCACCCGTACTTGAGATGGTTGAAAATTCCATTCCACCTTGTGAGAGAATGCTGTGCTCCTCTCTCCTTCAGACGTCTAATTTGTCCCAACAGATTTAATTCACGACGAGCGGAAGACACCTTTACCATACATGGCCAGTCAGCCGTCGCCTTCGACGCCGAATAATGCCTATGAGCTGCTGAAGCTAGAGCTGCAGTATTGGATCCCGAATAAGACCGATGACACAGGCCAAGGGCCGACCGACGCGGATATTCAGAAAGAGGCTTGTCGCATCATCTTTGGAGCCGAGGTTTTCACGCACGGGGATCCCGTGGAGTCGCCCTCGTGGCTTCGCGACCTGATCATGTCCTCCGAAGAGGTCCGCCGTCAGGCATTATTTAAACCGATCAGGGGCCAGTCGGAGAACCGAATGTCTACGCTCCGTATCAACGGTAAACGGAATATCTTTGAGCAGTGTGTTTTTGAGAAACAACTGCACGAGTTCGTCCATGCTAAACAACTACTCGGCCTAACGGCCATGGACTCGGAACTTCAGATGGAAGCATGTCGAATAATCGGGAGGATCGAGGAGAAATCCAGCAACCCATCCGAGGTCCTAGCGAACTGGATACTTCGCCTCATCAACTCCTCTTCAAAATGGCTTCAGGACTTCAGGCAACGGGCCCATCTTCCACGCAGCGAGGATGTAGGCGATGCTTTCCAACGATCCAAGGACCCCAAGACTATTGACTCCACCATTCATAACTACACTAGGCTTGACACCGAGCTGGGACAGTACCTCCAGCAACAACGATCTTTGGGCATCGAACCTACAGACGCTGTTCTACAGCGACAAGCCCGTATTATCATCTATGAACAAGACGACGAATGGAATCAGACAGCCGCCGATGACAGAGCATGGTTGGATAATTTCAAGCAGAGATATCCACCAAAAACTCCTACTACACTATCTACTTCCCATAGTTCATCATCAAGCAATAAGCTACCTTTCACCGGCCGAGCACCATCTGCAAGAGAGTCCGGCTTCTCAGGCGAGATCGCCTCTAACGCGATGGGTCAGCCGCAGTCCGCGGACCAACCGGCATACATCAGAGCGGGGCCGTACTTTATGAACGACGCGAACTGCTACCGTCGCCTAGCCCGAGGGCTCAGTCGCTTCGTGGCAGCAACGACGTCCCCCAACAACCCCAACTGCCACGTGCCGACAGACGAGGAACTCCAGCACCAGGCGCGCTGGATAGTATACGACGAGTAAGTTTAGCCCCTCCCCTCCCCTCCCCTTCTCTCCCACCCAAATAGCGGCGGGATCAAGCAATGATCCCGAACGTAAAACCATTGTTTCTTCTTCTTCTTCTTCTTCTTCTTCTTCTTCTCCGGCATCACTAACTCGAAGAACTCCACCAGTGACGACCCATGGAACCAGACCGCGGCCGACAACGCCGAGTGGCTGCAGCGCCTGAAAGTCGACGTGGGCATCCTCCCGCCCGAGTCCGGGCCCGGCCTCACGACGGGCGACATAGCCTGGGCCCCGTCGGAGGGCGGCACGGGCTTCGCGCCGCCGTACGTGGCGCCCAACCCGGCGGCCACGATCGCGCCGCTCGGGCTCCCAGAACAACAACAACAACAACAACAACAACAACAACAACCACGAGATAATCATCATCACAGCCGGGCCCAAGACAAGCGCAGCGTCGTGTTCCTGCGCGACGAGGCGCGCGGCTTCCAGTCCGACGCCGCGACGGCGAACCACTTCCTGCAGACCTTCACGCGCCGGTACCCGGCGCCCGCGCGCGTCTTCTGCAGCCGCGAGCTCGAGAGCGGGCTGACCGAGTACGTCAGGCGCGAGCTGCGGCGCTCTAGCGCTGCTTCCGGAGGCGGAGGAGAAGGGGGAGGGGGAGGGGGAGGGGGGATCTTCCCCGGCGACGAGCAGCTGAGGGCGCGCGCGAGAGAGATCATGGGCATGCAGAAGACGCCGTGCGACGACCCGGTGCTGCTCGGCAAGTTCAAGGCCGCGCTCCGGGGGCAGGGTATAGGCGGCGCGGCGACGGCGACGGCGCCGTCATCCTCCGGGCTGCCCCCGAGCGCGTTCTCCCCTTCCCTGCCGATTGGCGGGAGCGGTGCGCTCGGCCTGGGCATGACGACAGCGACCACGACTTCTGCGCTCACGGCAGGGCTCTTCTCCCCCGCCGCCGCCGCCGCCTCGTCTTCCCCGGCAGCAGCTACGGCGGGACAGGCCGCCTCCCTGCCCGCGGAGATGGACCTCGATTTCGACTTCGATCTCCACTTCACGGAGCAGGAGATCAACGACATACTGCAGGACGTGAGCCCCGAGCTCGGCGGGGGCGCGAATGCACATGCAGATGCGAATACGAACCCGGATCTAGATCCGAATCCGCATCCGCATCCGCATCTGAATCCCAGCCCGACGTCTTCTTCTTCGCTGTCGTCGCTGTCGCAGTCAGGCGCCACCTTCGAATTCCAACCCGAGTTTAGTTATTAATCGAACATACATAACCAAACCCCTCATCATAATCATCCTTACGGCGAAAATCAAAATACAAATCAGACAAATTACCATAATGGGCGTTCGGGCGTCGGCGGTTATGTTGCGTTTCCGAGTTTTTCTTCGCAAAGATTCCCTGGGTCGCTAATACCGGAAGAGCTAGATATCATTTGGGAGGACGAGGGGGAAGAAGAATAAGGAATAAGGAGAAGAGCTGAAGTGAGAGGCGGTAATGCCCGTATATCATTCATCGTGAAATATGGCGTTGGAAAAGGGGGGAGGGGGAATGGTAGTCTAGCTTGGTTCTTTTTCCCACCTTACCTGATAAAATATAATATACCTACATAGAGGAGGATATCAATACCATATACGAAAATAATAAAATGATAATATTAGAACTTTCCCAATTTTCCTTCCCCCTTTTAATTAATTTTTGTGGCGTCATGCTGTGCCATGGTTCATACCGAAATGCGTAAGTAGATAGTGTCCGTCTTGAAACATGTGTCACACTGTAGATGAAGAGTGAGATATGCTGCCCTTGCCGATTACGCTCAACTTTGCTGTATAATAAATATTATATTCATCTTGCTTAGAAACATAACCCACAACATAAAAAAACATCTATTTTTAGCAATGATATTCACCCTTTGCCATGTATTCATTTACGATGTTAAAGTCTTATTTGTATGTATCTCGTTTCTCATCCTTTTCCCTTTTCTATAGGAGCAAACATTATAGGATCTATAGAAATCAGTTGGAAGGTACAGAGAGCACGTCATAACCCCCACATAGAAGATGACTTGAAATCATCTCTGCAGCAAATTGGCGAGCTTTTGCATGGCAGAGAGAAATCAAAGTAGTTGCTGGGGCATCGTGACGGCAAGCTCAGTCTCCTCGGGAGGGTAACAATAGTCAAGCCCTCTAAAGTAAGTCAAAAATGTACCATAATGTATCGAATGTATCGTGACAATCTCGCACAGATGCGCAAGCATAATAGCAGCGCAAGTAACTCAACGCCGTTCATCCCCTTTCGCGATGCTCTGCCAAGAAATAGCAAAAACTCCTTCCCATATTATCATCCATTACGGAACGCCGTATATAGTCTAGTAGGAAGTCCAGTCTCGTAATAAAAACTAGAAACGTCTTATTATAGGGGTGTATGCATCTATGCGTTTGCTGTGTACCCCTAGGCAAACAATAGATAGACAAAACTCGGTCTGTATTAGCCGTGATGACCCGGGTTCTCAGGGATATCCCAAACGCCTTGGTCTATCGCTCTGGCCTTTTCCTTGACGCTGGGGGATCGCATCAAGGGGAAGTTCTCCTTCGCTATGGGCGAAGACACGTCCTGGCTTAGCCTACGTGCGAAGGGGATCTCTGAAGTTGGCGTGAAATTGTGTCCGCCCCACCTCGCCGGGCTTTGGGGAAGTGGCGAGGGTTGAAAATTTGGCGACTGCAGGCTCTCCGGCTTGGGCGGTATAGGCGGGGAATTATTGTTGGCTTTGGGGATATATGTTGGGCTTGAATTCGGGGCGGTGTCTGGTGCGGGCCCATTAGGCTGTTGCTTGGTGGGAGAACTGTGACTTTGGGCCAAACCCGGAGAAGCCTGTGCTGGAGACTTTGGCATCAATGATGGGTAGAGCGGGTTATGTCCAGTCGGGGTCAAGATATTGCTAGGTTCCAACGGAGGTGACAACTCGCCCTTGGTCTCTGCTGGAAGGGAGTCTCTGAGATGTTCCAGTGAGGGTTCTGATCCAGGAAGCTCGTGTGAGTCTGTCAAGGGACTGGTAATATTCTGCACTGGGTCAGGGCTAGGGGCTCCTCCAGTTGATGATTCTGCTGGCAACACTGGCTTCTCGATTTTGGCCGAGGCGACAGCTTTCATTTCTTCCTGGGCCTCCTTCTCCTTTTCTGCTTCCGCCTTCTCTGCATCTGCTCTCTGCCTCGCCTCCTTCATCTCCTTAGTAACCACATTTATCTTGATCCTCTTCATCCCGGTAGTAAGTTTGTCCATGTCTCGAGTACTGTTTGGAGAACTCGGGGTTGGTATTCGTGATCGAGCTACCGAAGGTTCCTTTTCGGTGGGCGTTGGAGGTTTTTCATCAGGAGTGTTGGATGAACAAGTTGACTCGGGCGGAGTTGGGTCCGTCTTGGGTGCTGTTGTCTTGGTCTTTCTTGGTGCTCTAGTTGTTCGGGCACTTTCCTTCCTGGTAGGACCCGTCGGACGCGTTTTCTTAACGTTCAATGTCGTCGTGGGCTGGCCCCGCATACTCAAAGAAGACTCAGGCCTAATGCTCTGTGAGGTAGTGGGTCTAGCAAACTCGTCCGTATAATCCATTGTATTGCGCATAGCGGCTGTGAAAGTAGAAGCAGTACTAAGTCTTCTACTGGACGGTCGTGATAGCGCTTCTCCGTTTTGCGTGGGAATTCCGCGGGCAGATGCCTATAAGTTACAGTGAGAAACTATTTTTCATTCAGGGTGTAGTTAGTGAGGTGCTTACCTTTTCTGCGGCCAGGACTGAAGAACCTCCCACGGTTTTCCGACGTGCTTTGAGAGTCTCATCCTCGATTGGGTACATAGACTTGACCGGCTTCCTCTCGCGAAGGGACATCCTAGTAGGAGCAGGAGGGGCAGAGACACCACTTTCACTAGCGGCGTCGCCTTGTAATGACTGGCGCTCACGCTTAGCTTTGATGGCCTCAGCATTAAGTTCCTCGTGCGTGCAGCTATTGATTGGACGATCATGGGGAACAAGCAACCTGCTCAGTGCATGAGCTGCTGTCGTCCAAGGAACATCAGGGGGGGGAGGAGTAGGCGGTCTTGAAATGATCCTCTGGCCAGACGTGACCCCTGACAAACTTTGGCGGGCCCTGGCAACTTCCGTCATCTTCGCGCTGGAGGCTGTCGTTGGAGACGAGTAGTTTCCTGGGGTAATGTTCCGATATTTCGGCCGTTCTGCTGGGAGATGAGCTAGGCTAGCATCGAGCTGATCGAGCTCCGAGGCTGACCACCAGTTCGGATCGTATGGAAAGCCAGGGGTTTTCCAAGCCTTGAAATCACTCTCGTTTATAGTGCTACGTCTGCTGACGGATCCGATCCTACTACTCATTTCACTGCCGAGACCACCACCAGTGTCGTCCCTGGAGACCATAGGTTCAGTTCCAGCCAAGCCACCCAAGTGACTGAGGACACCTGAGTAAAGAGCTCTGTCGCTATAACCACCCTCGAGAACGCTGATAACTCGGCTATCAACGCCCAATCCTTCCTCGGACGCTAGCTTCACGGCATCCCGTGTAAGCCTAGCGTAGAACTCAGTCGGTACATTGACCTTGTGGCGCTGCATCCCTACGCCTTCCCACTCGCTCGCATCAAACCCGGCAGACAAGAAGATTGCAGCCTTTGGCACCTGACCAGAAGCACGATATCGTTCAGTCTGCTGTCTCAAGTAGATGCGAGCCTTCTCAAGAAGCATAGAGTACCTCGACTGGTACAGCTTCCAGAACTCTAGATCCGACTTCCACTCCTGCAAATGAACGTTCCAGATGTTCTGTCCGTGTGCGTTTTCGATGCACAAGCTAGCATTCTTGACCTTTTCCTCATCGCCGTATTCGCATGGGTACGAATTAATGTCGTGAACACTGAAATAGCCAATCGAAGTCTTCTTCCACGCCGCGGCATTCTTAGCAAGCCCTCGTTTGTTGTGCTGCCATGCAATAGCTTGCGACCCGTCTCCATGGTGCAGGTCAAAGTCGATTATGGCGGCATGGGTCAAGCCGTGGTTGAGTATACCGTGCATAATTCCCACATGAACATTGTTTACCCAGCAGAATCCGGAAGGGTAAGAGGCGGAGCAATGATGGCCAGGTGGGCGAACAGCAACAAAAGCACGTTTATGCGGTGAGTCGGAGAACACTGTATCCACCGCCTCACAGACAGCACCTAGCGCCCCTTCGAAAGCATCCAGCGACTCTGCGCACAGGTAGAGGTCCCCCTCGTGGAACTTCTGCGGCGGATCTGGATTGGAGCCTCGGTTCATTTCCGGTCTTCCCAACTCGTTCCCGTTCAGTGCCAGCTTCATCTCTGCAGACTGGCACATGATCTGCAATTCTTCCATCCATTTTGTGCCGTGCACATTGGTTACAGTGGTGGAGGTTATCGGCAATGTACGACTAGTCTTGTGAATTCGGAAAGGGACGCCAGGGAGTGTCTTCGGATCGAGGGTTGGGTAGATGGGGTTTCTCCCGTCACAATGCCTTTCCCCAAGCCGGACGTAGGCAATCGATACACCTAGGACACTAGCCTGTATCCTTTCGGGTCGTTCGACAATGGTATTCAGGGTGCTCTTGGAAGTTCGCGGCCTCGAAAACCGGTGACCGTAACATGCATCATGCAAGATAACAATAGTCTCTGCTGAATGGTCTGTCTCACTCGAATGCAGCAACTCCAGCTCTTTGCGAAAATGCCCGCTTGCCAAGGAGAAAGGCGTATATACCGGCTTCTCCTCCACCCTCTTAGCCGAACCATTGGCTGGCGCCTTGCCGGTGGTTGGGGACCGGAAGGAGGTTGAACTACCACGACGTGAGGGTGCTCGGCCCGGGGTGATTCCGCTAGTCGAGTGAAGCGAATGCATGGAATTCATGGAGGACTTGCGAACCAAAGTAGGCGTTCCCTCTTGAGAATGCGAGCCACCCCCATTGGGATTGATCCGGAGTCCAGGGTCACGTTTCGGCCCCTGGGTGCTTGGAGATGCAGAAGAAAACCGTTCGCCAGTGTTTTTCGCCAAATGATGGTTCGGGTTCGGGTTCGGGGACGTGGAGAGGCGTGAATGGGGAGACGATTTGAGGGATAGGTTATTCAGTGAGCGGAGAAGCTCGCGATCCGTGTTGTTGTTATTGTTGTGGTTATTTGTTGATTCGAGCGACGACTGGGCCCTGTTGTGCCCATGGGAAGCCATGATTTCAATTGCCTCCGCATGCAAAGGGAAAAGAAAAGAGGAAAAAGGCTTCCAATGAGGCCGAATTGGAATTTATTGGTTGATTAGCTCATGCACATATATAGCGTTGGTTGAGGAGAAAAGAGAAGAGGTCTGTAGTGGTTGAGGTTGATCGTGGGAGAGGTTGATCCCGTCGCAGACCAAGTTTCGACGTTTCCATGGGTCACACTAAATAAAAAAGTTGGAGGTTGCGGGCGCGTAACGCGTAGATAAGGTACTTACGGTACGGTACCTCCAAGCAGCGTGCATGTAGCTTGCACCTATCGGCAAATCAGGCAATTTTAGCAGGGAATAGCGGGACAGGCTAGCGATAACAGTCCAATCAAGCACGTGCGGGCCCTGTATCTATCGTATTTTGGGGGGGTCTCACCGGCAACATTCAAGCGTACGGGCTGCAAGCTTGTTGTCTCTCCTACCCACCAGCCCACCAAGAGCTACCTGTAGGTACTGCCCCTCCATCGCTGACGTCTTTGCGCTCTAGCTGCCTGCCAGGACCATTGACCAGTGCACACATAAGTATACATCTACCTACGTAGCGGCTTACCGCAGCCGACAGCGGAGTCGCCAGGTAATATTGCAGGCAGGAACAGATTTATTGTCAGGTGTCTCGTACCTAATGGCTGCCGGTACATGAACGTATGTACCTCCCCAAGCCGCCAAGTTCCGGTTTAGCTGACAAAGGCAATTCAATCGGTCAATCGAAATGCAAAGAGAAGCTTTGATCATCTCCAGGCCTTTTTCAACAATCGCATCGATGTAGTGCATCATTTCCATCTCAGCTGCCACGGGCCGAAGCTTGTGGCGATTTACGATTTGTTCTCGACTCTTTCTCCCCCCTCCAAAACCCATTAACAATGCTACTCTACACTTATTACAAGCAACCTCCTCCAGACCGGAGATCCATACTACACTATCCATTACAATTCGTTTGTCATCACATGCGGCAAAGGTTCGAGCGCTACGCCGATTTGGATTTTTAAGCAGAGAAATCACTTTTTACACCTACATGCATGCAATACACAATACACACACCGGCGCATAACCCATATTTCTTTTCTTTTTTTTCTTCCTTCAACCAGTCGGACTTTAGGTACTCATTCCGACACAGGACCGACTGACAGGACCGGGGAAGGGAAAAAAAAAAAAAGAGGGGGAGACGTTGAGGAAATAAGAACGAAAAGAGAGGAAAAGTAAAAATAAAAGAAATATAAATCGAAATGGCTCCGTCGCTAGAGGAGCCCGAGCCCGTCCAGGACGTCCTCGACAACCCCCTCAAGGCGCGGCCCCAGCTCGTCGCCCCGGAACCAGAGCACTGCCCGGGCCCCGAGTCCGAGCGCGCCGGGCAGGCGGACTCGTGCGCGGGGTGTCCGAACCAGGCGATCTGCGCGTCGGCGCCCAAGGGGCCGGACCCGGACATACCGGTGATCTCGGCGCGGCTGGCGGGCGTGCGGCACAAGATGCTCGTGGTCTCGGGCAAGGGCGGGGTGGGCAAGAGCACGTTCACGAGCCTGCTGGCGCACGCGTTCGCGGCCGACGAGTCGCGCACCGTGGGCGTCATGGACGCGGACATCTGCGGCCCCAGCATCCCCAAGATGATGGGGGTCGAGGCCGAGACGGTGCACGTCAGCGCCGGCGGGTGGGAGCCCGTCTGGGTCGCCGACAACCTCGGCGTCATGAGCGTGCAGTTCATGCTGCCGAACCGCGACGACGCCGTCATCTGGCGCGGGCCCAAGAAGAACGGGCTCATCAAGCAGTTCCTCAAGGAGGTCGAGTGGGGCGACATGGACTTCCTGCTCGTCGACACGCCGCCCGGCACGAGCGATGAGCACCTTAGCGTCAACAGCTTCCTCAGGGAGAGCGGCATCGACGGCGCCATCGTGGTCACCACGCCGCAGGAGGTCTCCCTGCTGGACGTCCGAAAGGAGATCGACTTCTGCAGGAAGGCCGGCATACGGGTGCTGGGCCTTGTCGAGAACATGAGCGGGTTCGTGTGTCCCAAGTGCACGCACGAGAGCCAGATCTTCAGAGCTACGACGGGCGGCGGCGCGGCGCTAGCGAAAGAGATGGGTATCCCCTTTTTGGGACAAGTACCTCTGGACCCGAGGATAGGGATGGCATGTGACTACGGCGAGAGTTTCTTCGATCACTACCCCGACAGCCCGGCATGCAAAGCCCTGAAGGACGTCGTCCGTGGGTTGGCGCGCGAGCTAGGACTAAATGCAGAGCAGGTCATGCCCGAAGACTAAAACCAGAGAAGAATATTCGCATTCAAAAACTATACCCAGTAGTACCGTATGCGACATGCATGTCCCGCACACCAGTGTCCCCATTCTGTATTCTACTCAACAGCTCCGGGCGCCATTGTACAAAAGAAACAGAACTCCGGCCCAATGATTTTTTTTTTTTCGCTTGATGAAGTATATACCTGTCCCCCGACCTATCTATTCTGCACTCAGTTTGGTTGGAATATTCTCTAAATCTTCGGCGGTCTCGATATCGATCACCTTCCCCACCTGGCTCGTATTTCTCATGAGCTCCTTCGCGCCGGCGTACATCATACGACTCTGGTTATTGCATGTGTTCGGTAGGTAGTAGAGGAGGACGTAGGGTACGGAGAGACGGCCGTCCGACTGCAGTCGAGTAGCGATTCGCTGTCAGCACATGTTTCTCATATCTAACGTGGGAAACCTATCACATCTCATCACCTGTGACGTCGAAGATATCAAGAGAATGGTTATGGGGCCGGGAGCTAGTATCGGAGGCGCGAGATCATAGGGAAGGGGAGCGAGAGCGAGGACATACAAGAGTCAACGGGTAGCTCAGCAGGATGTAGCGCGGCGAGTTGTCTGGCAAGTCGTCGCCGATCTCTTCAAGGGATTTGTAGACTATCGTGTCGGGGTCTTGCTTGATCTCGTACGTTTTCTTATCGATCATATCTACGGGTTTTTAGATTATAGATTTGAGTCAGCTAGCTGTTCTTGGGTGGGCGTTGGCACAAAATCGGGCACGAGATGGTTTGAGTCCGAGGGAACTGAATATATATGTATATGGGTATTTCGTTTAAGGAGTCGGCCCGTGGTACGTAGACATGCAGAGAGACATACATACATATGACGGCTTGCGGTGTACCGGCTCTCGACGTCGTCAGGCGGAACTTGCGTAGCTGATCCTTTGTCTCCTGCGAGAAGGTGTAGAGGCGGGCTTCGGAGCTCTGTCATTGTGAGGCATAGTTAGATTCACATCGTTAGATAAATAAATATCCCATACCTTCCCGGCAGGGGAAGGGGGAGAGCTTCTTTACCTACCATGCTGATCCACGGAATGGAATGACGGATGATGTACTCGCGCAACATGATGTTAGTGGGGGTTGTGGAAGACGGCGAAAATGCCAGGCTAGATGAGATTGGTTGACTGGTCTCCGATGCTGCTTCTAACATACCTAGAGCGACAAGAGTCGGAAAGTGCTTAGGACCTGGGGGGTTATTAAGTATAGGTCAACTAGGTACCTACATGTAGGTAGTAGGTATGGTGGTTGTCGTGGTTGTGGGATGGAAGACGACTGGAAACGAGACCCCGCCATGCGACGAATGACGAAAGGCGACCAGCGCCTCGTCAGCTACAGGCGGGACCCACCCTGACTTAAGCCACTACCGACCGACGCGACGTGGAAAATCCTCCTACCCAACCTTCTTTCCCCCCTGAGCTACCTTAGGTACTTTTACCTTACCTGACAACAACTCTCACCAACGGTATCTACAGCTAATCAGACATAGGACGCTTGCCACGTATTTAACTCAGCATGGCGAACTGACTTGCTATGATCATGTGTTCTGCGCTGTATGAAGCTTAAAACCCAGATGCTATAATCCTGTTGCGCATCTAGACATGCAAGATGCATCCGCTAGGGAAGATATAAGTCCTTCTATTCGAACAGTCTAATGGCCGGGTGTCAACCAGCATCCTCGAGATAGAGCTCACATGCCATTTTTCACCGGGTGGCGAGAAGTCTATGCCAAAGACGTAGCCATTGGGAGTATACATGGAGATCGTGGAGGCCAGCTGTGGGATGAGTTCGACGTATCCCCTTCGCCTCCTCCTTTTACAAGGTCGGTAGATCGAATGGATACGTGGCTGGATACTGTCACGCAGACTTGTTAGTCATGTATCCGATCTTCTTTCTCTAGAAATCGAAGAATGCCGAACTCAGTGGAACTATTGGCTTGATTGGGACATTGAAGGATACTTGGATAGGACTAACAGTCACTCCGTACCCATACACTGTTTGGTGGATTTCTCCATGCGAGTAATAAGAGCATGGATTAAAGGCAATGCACATGTTGGTTAGCATGGCCGTCAAGAACACCCCAAAGTATATTCGTTGCTAGCTTTATTTTCAGGACCGCTTCCCCCAAATGAGCTTCAGTCCAGTGGCAGTATGTACAAGATATGAACTGGGCCATTGCCCACGAATCAGATGCAAAAAATCAGCTGCTCGGCTCGCTATACGACTGCGAAGAAGCGGCAGGAATACCAAAATTAGGTGATCCGTCGCTGTTCGACTCTACAGGCTGTATGTTCGTGTATCGGCTATCGTTGCAGGCGCCATCGCTGTTGCTCGTGGCATGGTACGCGTTCCAGGTCTGCGTGCCGTCAGGGCTCTGGAAGAAACTGTTGTGCCCTGTGCCGTAGTTGCCGTTGGCGCTGGAGAAGACGCAGCCGTCGCTCTTGGTCCAGGCCGAGGCCTGCAACGGGTCCGTCGTGCCGTCCCACGTCAGCAGACCCAGGCAATACGCAGCGGTCCAGCAGTACGAGGCAGAGTATGCGATGTACGTCGCCCCGCCGAAGTACAGCGCTGCGGGCCCTTCGTTGACGGGGGTAGACACAGTCTCCCACGCCTCCGTCGGCTGGGAGATCACATGAATGTCGCCGGTGAGACTAACGTAGTCGGAACCCAGCTTCTGGATGCACAGCGATTGGTAAGTGACATCGTGGAAACATGAGAACAGCAGGTAATTTCCCCATGTGTTAAGGCGTAGAGTTGAACCGTCGATGGCCCACTCGTTAGTCATCTGGCCTGCATAGGTGAAGTCGTCCCACGGCGTCGCACCACCTATATATTGCCCGGTTAAGCCTAGATTCACGTCGTTGTTGGTAGAGTCTTCACCACTCACCTTTCAGCGCGTGCAGACGCTGTCCATCCAAGTTGGCACTGACGCCAGCAGTGAAGTACACGTACCAGCTACCGTCAAAGTAGTGCACCTCGGGTGCCCAGACACTGCAGCAGCGAGATGCCTCGCTGCTCGAGTATATCGTTTTCTTAGTCGCGGTCTTCAAGCCTTCGACAGTAGTCGAGCGAGCAATCTGGACGCTACTCCAGGACGTTGTCATGATATAATAGTATCCATCGCTGTAAGTGACAAAAGGATCGCTACCGCCCGGACTACGGATCGGATTGTTCCAGGCGGCAGAAAGGTTGAAGAGACTCAACAGCGTCAGAAGAGACACAAACGACTTGTGGAAGAAACCCATCGTGAAAACAACCTAGCGCAGCAAGCTAGTTTGACTTGAGGTGATCGGCGCAGAGCTGGGAAGTTGTGAAGCCCTCCCCAGTGTCCAGACATGGCGATCGTAGCCTACCTTTATATACGCGTGTGTGGCATTTATGGCTTCCCGTGTGTATAAAATGTCATGCTATATTATCCCCAAGCCTTCATCTTGGCGTTGAGAGGGGAAAGAATATGAGTGGATAAGCCCACAAACAATGTGGACATTGTCAAAGCTGAAGGCTCCATCAGCGAGTGGGCAGGCGGACTGTAGAACAGCGCGGGACACACCGTCGCCAGCAAGCACAAGACAAGACGGGCAATAAAAGATTGGCAGCAGCTCTGATTAGTGGATTTTAAATTCTGGGGTAGTCGACATGGGATCGGATGGGTGAAATGTGACGCTGAAACGGGATATTCTCCGGTAGCGCTTCCTGGGCGGCCAGAGATAGCGCCTCGCGGCAATTGAACTCATTGGGCCGCATAGAGCCTCAACCCGAATAGGGATGCTCATGACGCGGATTGTAGACCCGTACCATCAACAACAGACCGAAGAAGCCCACCGGGAAGGTTATCCCCCACGGGCGGCAGCGGCAGGAGAATCCTGCTTTTCATGAGATAGAGAGAGAGAGAGAGGCTGGAAATAGGGGTAAAGCGGGACTTGTGTAAGTTCTCGTGTGGTTACAGGTAGAAAGGTAGGTACCTAAACCACAGTTGTTCATGCTGCATCAAGCGTATAAGTCAGTCCACGTAATCAATCAGTCAGACCAGGACCCCAATACGAACCGAAAGATCATATCGTATAACCCTGTCTCTTCTTTACCTTAGTCAACCCCATGTAACCTACCTACTTGATCGGGAACAATAATAACAGATATGGAATAATTAAAGGCGAGCTTTTTTTCCCGTTTGATAATACGAAAGGTTCAAGCTTGATGAATAAATGGTCCGCATCTAAGTCTCTTGGATGATAGATAATACCTAGGTATTCTCTTTGAAGATCTCGCGCTTTGACATGGTTCCACGTTCTTTCATCGGACAACGGGAGGCCCGTGCCGGAAGCTTCGGGCGAAAAAGTTTATGTATATCATAGTTAACTTAGGGCATCCAATGCTCATGTATTCCAGCTGAACAGGTAGGTATAATAAGACAGGTCTGCTTATAAGTATCGGGGCTTGAATTGGATGGCGGTGACACTTCCCACTCTCCTTTTTGTCGGTTTATTGAGCGAGCCGGCAACATGTATGTATGATTTGAGAACTAGAGATAAAATGTGATGAAACATACTTCAATTTCGTCCGAACTCAGACAGCTATAAGGAGCACTGTCATTTATTTATATAATAACATCCATTGATGCATGACCTTGTGCCTGCTTTCCCTCACACGTCCACCGAAATCGACATTCTTGACCTACGATTAGCAACAAACTAGGTACGTGTCTATCATCCTTAGTAGACTCTCCTACCCACACACACACACACACACATGTACCTACATACCAAACACGTTATTCTGCTCTTCCTGGAAGAGCTATCATCATCAGAAGAAGAAGAAGATACAGAAAATTCGGAGTCTTCACTTCACCCGAAAACCAGTCCCGAAAACCAGTCCCGAAAACGCAACAGCACGAGGTAAACAACCACGCGAACCCTGCCAGCGGCAGTGCTCAAGTCCCGCTGGCCCATGACGAAGGCCTCTAGGCGTGATGCGGCGCCGATATGAAGATACTAAACTGGTCACACACCCTCCAGCTCGACCTGTGAACGCAACTCTATCGACTCCCCCGCGTCTATCATCGCTGAGTTAGCAGCCCCTGACTTCCTAGCGAACTTGGCTACCACCACCAGTGGACATGGTGGCTACGTCTAGCCCGATCCGAGTTATCTGGAGATATGTAAGTGAAGACTACCCGCCGACTCGAGACATGTGAGATACATCTTCGACGACCCTCGTGTAAGGGTACGTATATACCTAACTTATTGTTGCGCTGGAGAGGGAAAGCTCCTCTCCAGGCCGGTTATCCATAGTACTATATACATCCTAAAGCATGGGCCACGTGCCCGTGACACCCCGTTCTAGCGAACGGCTTGTGCCACTGCTAGATTAGGTAGATATAGAAAAGAAAGCCATCGGCGTACACGTGGATTGTGTATAAGAGATTGTGCTAGTATCTGCCTACCTACGTATCCATCATTATGGACTATCGCTTCGGAGATGTTGCTCGACGGGATCATGGAGGAAGAGCAAAAAAGGATAAGGGTATGAGTGCCAAAAAGGTCTAGATGTGCTACAAAATGGTAAACCAAAAAGATAGAGGGGAAAGAAGAAGAAAAAAACCCTCGATATATAGCTTGCCAACTACTAGAGAAAGCCTATCACGGAATATTCTGCGGACTTAAACGGACGCTGTATTTTATGCAATGCAGTCCAATCACTTGTTGATATTGCTTAACTCAAACACGAGCAGCCTGGTTAATACCTATAGTGACAACATAGCAAACCCTCTACTCGCCTTAGCCCTTAGCCCTTTAGTAGGTGCAATATAATATAATATAATATAATCGCTATCCCATCTTTTCTCGGCAGGAAAGCATCAAGTATTCAATCATAACTAAGGGGGCGGGGCTGGCTATATAAGATATATTCTATAAGTCAGGAGATACCAAAAGCCAAGTGAGGAGACACGTCGAAGGAGACACATATTCTCAATGCAACACCTAATGCAAATCTACGATTCTACAAGGGAATTCATTAAAGACCATACACTCACTCGTCCTCGAGGAGTAAATTTTCATTTTCACAAAATTTCCTCAAACCATCTTGCCATTATCCCCTTTTTAAAGCCTCGCGGCCGGCGTAGTCTAGTCTGTCTAGCTCGATTTAAAATAGGGTATCAGACTCGAATGAAAAAAAAGAAATCGCACATTATCACAGACCCCCTCCCCTAGTAAATCGCCAAAACAAAACGCAAGATCTTGCGATGTTCTTTGCGGATCCACAAGAAGCCGATCCTCCACGGACGAAGCAACCTCCCCATCAACCCGCACGAAGCCCTAAGCCTCCTCCGCATCCCCCTCCCCGGGCACCTTCTCCTCCTCCACATCCAGGTCGTGGATCGACGGCGCGGCGCGCTCGTTGGGCACGGGGTCCTTCCACTGCGTCATGAGGTACTGAGGCAGGAAGGTGTCGAAGGAGACGCGCAGGTCGGACACATGCTTGATAAAGCGCAGGACGGCGCCATTGCCGATGCCCAGCTCGCACACTGTCATGCATACCTTCATGCCCTCGCGAAACTTGGCTAGCAGCTCGTCCTCGACGAGGAATACCTCCTCAGGCGCGTCGCTGAAGTCGACCTCGTCTGGCCGTGGCATGTTGCCCCACCCGTGCGCGATCACGTCTGGGATCACTCGGATGAGGCCCACGGGCGCCACTGCTGCTACGCTGTCGCCTTCCCCGTGCTCATGCCTGGCCTGCGCGAGTTGCGCCTTGACCATAGCCATGTCCTTGCGCCGGGGGCGCTCGATCTCGATCACGCGGTACGTCTGCTCCTTGGTGGTCTGGACGCGGATGGAGGTTAGGTCCTCGGTCTTGGCGAGCGCGTCTTTGGCCTCTTGATTATCGGCGGCCCAGATGAGCACGGTAACCCGGAATCGGTACCACGCCTCAAGGTTCTTGGGATCGTCCAAGTTATTTACCGCGCCGTCGACAAACAGGAGGCGGGCGGCGCTGTTAAAAGGGCCGGGAAGCTCGGCCATAAGCTCGTGCATATAGCGCAGCTCGGTGGGGGCGGCATCACAAATATCCCTAGCGGCTAAGATGTTATGGTGGTACTCGGGACAGACGTCGTGCATCAAGACGTAATTAAGAAAATTCTTTACGAGGCCCGCAGCTTTTTCGATGGCCTCTTCGTCGTACATGTACCAGTCTGGAATTGTTCGCGACCTATAAGTTTCTTAGCGTACCGGGCACAAATTTGTTTCGACGTGGAATGCACTTACAGGAACCCTTTTGCGATGGCTTCAAAGTCGACCTCCCAATCCTCAGCATACGCGTCGTCGTAGAAGCGGCTACCGGCGCCACCAACGAAGTCGATCGCGGTCATTCTACGGACTTCAGCCGCGTTTGCCTCGGCGAGACTATCGACATCTCGGGCCATGCCGGTGAACTGGCGCGGCGACGAATCGATACCACCCAGGAAGAGGTACTTGTTGAACAAGTTGGTACGCTCCTCGTCAAGACGGCGGCGAGATCGGTATCGCTGGATGCATTCCTCGATGCGGCTATGTTGTTCCGCTGTCAGCTGGTTACACACTAAAATAAAGACCTTTTGCCTGCCTATGGACGAGAAAAGGGGCGAGTTACTCAGAAAATAAGCGCGTACTAAACTGACGTTAGCATAACCCCATACTCAGATCAGCGAACGATGTGCCTACGGGTTATAGAGGTCCTTCTTCTCTAGTGCCGCCTCGGCAGGGGTCATTGGCGCATCGGCGTAGAATTCTAGTCGGTGTTAGAGATTTGGCCTAGCACTTCCGTAGATAGAACCAACCTTCGAAGCCAGTAATGTTCTTACGGCTAGCAGGAGTTCTCTTCCTCTTTTTCTTCTTCTTCTTCTCCTGAAAAGCATCATCTAGCTGGATGTTCTCTACAGCAGCGGCAGCGGCATCGACGCCAGCACAATCATCATTACCACCGGAAGCAGCGCCATCATTGCCACTAGCCGAAGCTCGGTCACCGCTCTTCTCTTCACGGTCAATCTCGGACTCGGATCCTTCGTCAAAGGTGACTTTCTTCGCATGGGTGAGCGTGGCCGTGTTGGTATCTCGGGGCTGTGCAGTTGCGTCTCCAGCTGACTTGGCAGCCGAGTGTCCGGATAGATCTACCTCCATGCTGACCGGTAAAATCTGACTTATTTCCAAATACGCATTAGTGCCTGCTGGTTCTCGATGGCTAACCGATCTACAACAGATATGCAGTAATTAGTTAGAAATGCCTAGCCAGTAACAGGGGGGCAGGGGTAGGTGATAGGGCAGTGTGCCACAATGAGGACCGGGCATGCATATATGTCTATGTAGCTTAAGCAGGGATGGAATAAAGGCGAAGCGGGAATCAAGAAGATATGGGTTGGGGTTGGTAAACTGTAGTGTAATGTGACAGGGTAGGGCCGACTAGGGGGGGTGGTAGTGTGAGGCTGAGGCAGATGCTCATGTAAATAATCACGGCCGGGTAGGTATGTGTAAGAAGGGCTAGGGCTAGTAAGGAATTGTGAATTATGTACTCTACCTAGTTAATTAGAAATAGGCTGAGGTCATCGGCAGGTGGTGAGGAAGGTGAAGGATCTTGTCTACTTACCTCTCTGTCTCAGCCTAGGCGTGCAAGCCGGCTGCTGTCCGTCCTCCAGCTCGATACAAGGACGCCAGATGACTGCAGGCTCGAATGAGTCAAAAAGCAGGTGAGATGGGTCCTTACCAGCTTGTTGGATTTCCGAGGCTGTAGTCGTATTTAGCCGTATGGGGAAGAAGTAGGCGATGGCGGGCGGGGATTGAAGGTGTCAAACAACAGGCGATGGAGGTCGGTGTTAGTTGATAAGTAGGGCTGAGGAGGAAGTGGCCAGCCAGCCTGGGGATGAGAAGTACTAGCAGCCAGCCACTTTTAGTGCAAGTAGATTTCTTGTGTGATATCGAGGTCTTCTAGAAACTCTGATGTCACCTGTTACCATGGGCATTATCGAAAATATAGGGTTTTCCTCTTATTGTTCGACGTCCGGGTTCGTGGTGAATTTTGGTTGCTACGGCGTTAGTGCTCACATGCACTGGTTGTACTTTTGTTCCTCTTATATGAGGTACCTAAAGCAGACGATACCTCAGGTATCTTCACAAGTTTCCAATACGCATTGCAGATGTCTTACACCACGGTCGACAAACAGATAAGCAAATAAATATATCTGGGTTATGTCAGCAATGTAAACACATATATAGTAGATATATATTATATGGATGTATATTAGGTAATGCGAACAGGGAAAAATGTAAGAAAGCCTGGTCAGCCGTTGGGAAGACGCATGCTCCCGAGACCATCCAACGGCTACTCCCATTGGAGGTACGGGAAGACCATGTGCGTGCTCCATGTCCTGCTGATAACCTATTTTCTGCAGTAACTGTCTTGCTTTAACTCTACCTGGTCCTATTCCCGGTATTCGAGGTGACGTGACGGGTAATGATCTTTGATGGGAGGCCGATCAGATCCGTATTTCTTCCACTTCCACTTCTACCTCCACCTCCACCTCCACATACAACTCTGGTCATGTCTTGCCGCATCGGGCGGAGGCAACGTGATACGCGCTTAATATTGCGTTTACCTGCAATGGCTCATGCAAGCTTCCCATCGGCTAGCCGGTACGGAACAGACGAATGCCATGACCGAGAAAGCCGGAAGCGAGAACGAGTGGGATGTGGGAAGTGGGAAAAGGGACGTCCGGCAAGATAGTTGCAGGTAAGTAGGACGGGAAGTAATGGGGGCGTGGCTGAGTTGGGGCGCAAACCCGCCACATCACGTTGAAAGTGGTAATACATGCCCTGATGCCGTTCTACCCGCCGCTACAGCATATCCGGGACGCGGGTTATGATTGGCTTGGGCGCATAGAGTTAGGGGCTGTAGCTGTAAGGGTTGGAGCACAGGCACCCGTTTAGGCACATTGTGCCCCTGTAGCGCTGAGAGATCTCCCTCTACTGCGGCAGTGTGGTTTGAGGCTTGCAGATGGCCTAGGCGAGGCAGGGCGCCGCCGCCCCGTCACGCCTGCAAGGTGGTATACATATGTACTGTGGTGTGGCACAGTACCTTTGCAGCCGGGACTCGGTGCAGAAGTACATGGACGGTACCTACACTAGCACTTCTTGGCGTTCGGCTGAGACTGACAAAGTGATCGCATTATTGAAACTCGACCCCGAAATTTCCTTTTTGCATTTTTCTCCATCCACGCCTGGTCGTACTGGTACATACATTTAACACAGCACATTATCTTATGTTTGCTGCACTCCCTCTCTCTCCCCCCTTCACTGCCGTGTGTTACGACATCATCAACACCAACGTACGAGACGTACGAGACCTTTGTGTGGCCATGTGACAATACCAACAAATAAAAATATAATCACATTGTCCCGGCTCTATACCTACTCACCACGCCCTCCTCCACTGCCTCCTCTCATCTCGTCTCCAGCTTGTCTGTCTGCTGCTGGTCCACTCGCCTCCTTGTTGATCTCAACTTTGGCAGCCAACCAAAAGGCCCGCTTCCCGCATTCGCCCTCTGCCAATCTGCGAATCCTATTGTACATAACTTGGAACCTTACAGCTTGCGCCCTCGCCTTTCTAGAAGCCCTTATCTTTCTTCCACTCAACTCCGGAACATGCAGATCGAGTAAATCGATCATCCATTCGACCAATCCATCGTCATCACTCCACAGACATGTTAGTAGCGCGAGACACCAATGGCAAGACTGCCATCAGCAAGGACCGCGAAATTCCCAAGCGCAACGACTTGAAAGAGTACAACTATGCCGTCGCCGGACAGTCAGTTTTATTCCTCTGGATGCCATTCCGAAGCAACGTGCTGATCTGATACTAAACATAGTGCGGGAACAATGTGCGACGCTGACGGCGAGCTGTTCATCAAGCCATGCACAAAGTCCGAGGTCGACTTCTACGAGTCGGCGCATGCGCATCACTCCGACTTCGCCGAGATCATGCCCTTGTATATCGGCACCTTGTCACTCACCGAGTCTACTGATGAGGCCATGATCCATGCGCAGATACCCGATCTTGTCCAGAATGCAGACATCCCCTCGCCCATTAGGCGGGAAATCCAGTCGCACCTCCATCTCGAAGATAGGGCTGCTGTGGTTGAAGCGCCACTAGAGCAGGAGATCGTTACAGATAATGTTAAATGGGTGCCCAACAAGACGAGAAAAATCACGACAGACCGCGCTGTAGTATTGGAGAACGCCTCCTTTGGTTATAAGAAGCCGAATATCATGGATGCCAAGTTGGGTCTTCGACTGTGGGCCGACGATGCGCCGGAGGAAAAGAAGGACCGTTTCGATAAGATCTCGGCCGAGACGACGCACAAACACTTCGGCTTCCGCGTCGCTGGCATGAGAGTATACAAGGGGTCTACTGATGAGTCGGAATTAGACGAAGAAGGCTTTAAAATTTACGACAAGGACTGGGGCAGGTTCACAGTAAATGACGGGAACTTGGTTGAGTCTCTGAGGAAGTACATCTTCAATGAAGCCGCAGACATCGACGAGGATCTCGGCAAGATGATCGCGGGATTATTTGCTACGGATCTTCGGCGTGTTCAAGAAATATTGGAGAAGGAAGAGAGCCGGATGTACTCGGCGAGTTTGCTCTTCGTGTTCGAAGGAGACGGCGATGCGCTCCGCGCAGCTATTGAAGATATGAAGGCCGAGTGTTCGAAAGGCGATGGTCCCGTGATAGCTCATGGAAGAGGATCATCCCGAACCATCTGCACTAACCTTAGGGTGGATAGTGGGATCGGTATGGGTGACGACGAGCTGAGCGAACTTGAAGCGTCGATACCATTAAGCCTAGAAAACCTAGAAGAAATCGAGGACGACTCGGACGAGGAGTCGAGTTTCCCGCGGTTATATACGTTAAAACTCATCGACTTTGCCCACGCGGCCTGGAAGCCCGGCGAGGGACCGGACGAGAACGTCCTCTTCGGGGTCAGGAGTCTCGTTAAGATCTTTGACGAGCTATCGCAATAGGGGAGGGGACGTTACCGGGTTCGGGGCATATGAGGAATATTGTTGGCTATAGAAAAGTCTCGGGAATGACTGGGGTAAAAAAAGCATAGTAGCATACGTACATTACATATAGACAGGTACACGTATGCGTGAAATGAGGCGGAGGAAAAACGGGCGTCACGACGAAGGGTAATCTGGAGTTTGCTCACTCAAGATACCCATTGCATTACTCCAGCATATACCCTAGAGAACCAATCCTCACAGGACTCGTATTATTTGTTTGTACTTGTACTCTTTATATTTAGCTCTTACGAATGCAATGAAAACACACTATTTCTATACACATACAATAGATGTGAACTTTCTCGCTTCGCATTCTATTATTGATGTATATATGTGTAAGTTCCGGTTCTCCTTTCCAGTTTCTGTCGTGGGCTATAGAACTGGGGATTCGGCAGATCAAGTTGAGCGAAATCCAATGGAATATTGATATATCTGTAATTTGATTGTCCTCCCCTTAGTTTTCTAGTCATTGAACCTAGATTATTTATAGTATAGTATTATCGGCAATGCAGTACTTATGTAAACCGTAGGTAGGTTACATTTTATAAGTGTATACCTACCTACTTTGATGTACTCCATGTTATACGCTTACCTCAATGTTGTATGCGTAGAGGTGGAGACGGCCCCTCTGCAAGGGTAGACAAGACTTGCATGGTTCAATCCGCTTTACTTTAAATTCTCCGCTGCAACTTCATTCAATTGCTGCAGCAAGCTTGCTACTAACAACATTTCAACTTCTGACAAGCTCCAGCTCCAACGAACCAACGAGCTGTTCTCCTTCCACCTCAACATAGCACGACCATGATATGAAGTAAACATGTCCATTCCAGGCTTGGGGCAGATTGCTCCGGCGGTGAGCTTCCTCTTTTTACGCCTCAATTCGTTTCCAGAACAATTAACTAAGTAATATTGCCAAAGGCCGTGCCGACAACTACAGCTTCTGCCGCCGCTGTGTCGCCGACGACGACGCAAACCCTCGAGCCCTTCTGGGAGTACCGCTTCGAGGTTCCGCACGGCTCGACATTGACGATAAAGCTGGTCTCTGGCACTGCCGAGAAGGACGGCACCGAGCTTGCGCCCAACACCCCCTATGCCTTCACCGCGACTAAGTCCAAGATCAACACCTGGCACGGCTGCACCCTCGAGATCTCCACCCCACCGTCCTCCTCCTCCACCTATGATGCCTATACCTCCGAGCCCACCGCCGAAGAGACGCCCCTAGTCAGCTACCTGAACCTGCACTTCAAGCTCGAGGGTTTGCGCGCCGCCGCCGAGAGGACCCCGGGCCAGATGGGCCCCCGGGTGTTAGTCGTGGGGCCCCCAAACGCCGGCAAGACGAGCCTAGTCAAGATGCTGACGGGCTGGGCCACGCGCATGGGACGCCAGCCTCTAGTCGTCAACACGGACTGCCGCGAGGGCATGCTGGCGCTGCCGGGGACGCTGAGCGCCGCCGTGTTCGCGACCATTATCGACCTGACCACGGAATGGGGCGGCACGCCGAGCAGCGGGCCGAGCGCCGTGCCGGTCAAGCTACCGCTCGCCTACTACTACGGCCTGCCGTGGCCAGACGACAACCCGCGGCTGTACCGACGGCTGGCCAGCCGCCTCGCCGTGGCGTGTTCGTCGCGGCTCACTGACGACCCGGACGTCAGGACCGCGGGCATGCTGATCGACACGGGCAGCATCAGCAACGCGGCCGGCAAGGGGGCCTACGACCACATCGCGCACATCGTCGCCGAGTTCTCGGTCAACATCGTGCTCGTGCTCGGGTCGGAGCGCATCGGCAGCGAGATGCAGAAGCGGCTCGCGGGCCAGAAGACGACCCTCGATGAGCCGATTGCGGTGGTGAGCCTGGACAAGTCGGGCGGCGTCGTCGATCGGGATGCCGGCTTCATGCAGCTGCTCCGCGAGTCGGCCATCCGGGAGTATTTCTTCGGTAACGCGAAGGCTACGCTGAGTCCGTTTACGCAGCAGGTCGACTACTCGGCCTTGTCTATCTGGAGGGTCAATGAAGGTATGTTTATCTCTTGTGCTTGCGCATACAACTCATCGATTCGAGATTTTCCCATTGAGTTTATCCCTCTACGTCGGCGAATCTAAATCTAAATCTAAATCCAAGAGAAAAAAAAGAGAAATCCCGAAAATTGTCTTCTATCGGTATACTAACATCAAAGTCCAGCACCCTCCGCATCGTCGTCAACGGCAGGCGGCGAGGACGATATCTACACGGACACGATCGAGCGGGCGGAGCCGTCGGCGATGATGCAGAACTGCACGCTCGCGGTCGTGTACGCGTCGGTGCACGACGCGCCCGACGCGATCCGCGACGCCAACATCATGGGCTTCGTGTACGTGGCCGACGTGGACGAGAAGCGCCGCAAGCTCCGGATCCTGGCACCCGTCAGCGCGCGCCTCGGCGACAGGCCCCTGCTCTGGGGCAGCTGGCCCGAGCCCATGGTCAGCTTGGTGGGTTAGTTGGGAAGGGGGGTGATTGGATAAAGGGTGATGTTGGAGAGAATGGAGAAAATGCTAGTTGGTGGTAGTTTATGATGGTTATGGGTCATATTGAAGGTTATAGATCAGCAAAGATTTTGTGTTGGTCTGAAGTGTGATAGATAGATGGATAGATGAGTGGTGGGGACGGGTCGGCAAAATTCATTATATTGTATGTAGAATGTCCTGAATGGTATTAGGGAAAAAATAAACCAAATGATGTTGGCTAGGTAGGTATACCTGGGGAGTGAAAATATTGTGATGCTGCTGGAGTGGATAGTATGATAGGGTAGGTGACTTTACGCACCTGATATGCACCGTTGGCGTTTTGGTGGTAAGATCGATTAGTCTAGATCGACAGATCTACGCAGGGCTGGACTATGGTTTACGTTGATGTGTTGAGAATATACCTAGGGACGGGGAATATGAGACGGGATTAAAACACAAATTTACCTACCTGACCTTGCATACCTAGCTAGTTATATATAAATGTGCGTGTATCTCAAGGATGAAAGGTTTAATCAGCTGTATACCTAGGTCTATACCATCGGGGGAACGGGCTGGGTGCGAGGAGAGAGCATGGTTAAGAGATTTTGTTGACTATCAGGTGAGTGAATTGGGCGTGCAAAAGACCTAGACTGATGGTAGTATAAGGTCACTATTAAACAAAAAAACAAAATTTCCGGAGATCTCCTCGAGATATTCAGGGTGCGCAAGCACAGCCCCTTTTTTACATATGTGAGGAGTTTGCTATAGGTCCCGTACTCCTTAGCTCTGTTAGCTATGAATGCCTGCCCTTCTAGGCCCCCTGACATTGGTAGACATGCGAGGACATCGGCAGGGAAAAAGATTTTTTGACTATTCGAAGGAATAGAAATACACAGGGTATATTGTCGTTTCGGTATACGTTACAGGTAGACCAGATGAGACCTGGAGTCGTGTACATGTAGTTGGGGTATGTAGTCGCGTGCCGTGTATAAAAGGAGAGGCGAAGAAGTCTCAGGTAACTTTTTGCCCCTCCACCCCCCCTTTTTTTATGTGTATACCTATATAGGTAGTTTGCTGTATAATAATTATAGGTAGCTTAAACCCCTTGGATTCATAGAAATTCACCTTGGAATGAAGCTGGTGTATAAGGTAAGGCGAACAGCCTGTATTACTAAGTAAAACATGTTTATTTAAGGGGGAGAAACAGAGAGCGGGCGTAATAAACTCGATTATCCACTCGGTTATATTGCTGATAGTTGTACAAGTTGGTACTCTTTCATCTGACATTGGAGTATGCTGAAATAGGTGTCAAGGGGGTAGCTGTTATGTACGGGTACAGGGTCACCGCAGCCGTCATGTATATAAGGAACAGGTTCTCCCACGCTCTTTTCAGATAGCTCTTCATCTAATAAAGCAACCTCATAACTCTGTATTCCAACAGACTATTGGGCTCGAGTCAATATGCCATGGCCTTATTTGAAATGGGCTTTTTACTTTTCCTCTGATTATCGAGATATAGGTCGCAGTAAGTTTTTAGTCTCTAGGTTGATCTATGCTCGTTATTTGTACTGTCTCTTCGATCTAGATAAGGAGTAATGGGTTATAGTCGGGGATAAGCTGGGTGTCAGGAAGCAGGTGTTAGGTACCACGGGATATCGGGTATTAGAAAAAGCTATATCAGGAGAAAAGAGTCTATTCGGCATATATAGGCCCCGGAAGGCCTTGAGGTAAATTTGTTTTCTATTAATTAAGATACTCTCATTGGATTGGTATTGTGATACTTAGGTAGGGTTGGAAAAGAGGTTAACAACCTATATATGTTGGCTGACTGTGGCTTTTATCTAAGCTAACCCAAATTCGCTAATGTCGAGATATCTTAACAGGTAGGGTCAGGCCAAGCCTACGTGAATAATAAATATATTTTGATGGCTCACGTCATATGCTTTGGAAGCACTCCGAAGACATCTAGCTAGGAAGAACTTCGCCGGTAACAACAACCACAGGTGATTTAATAGCAGTGATACGTACGCACTATAGAAGGTCTTT
The DNA here is from genome assembly GCA_022695795.1 of Biscogniauxia marginata. Classification (NCBI taxonomy): domain Eukaryota; kingdom Fungi; phylum Ascomycota; class Sordariomycetes; order Xylariales; family Xylariaceae; genus Biscogniauxia; species Biscogniauxia marginata. The sequence continues at coordinate 58,954 of MU404185.1, forward strand.
ATGCAAGCTCACACGACCAGTGGTGTTACGATAGAATCTACCTTAAAGACCTAGCATCTAAGGCTGTGTACGTCGTACCACTACGTGATATCTATTATTAGACCGCTTACGTGAGAAGAAACATTCAAAGCCCGTCGGATCCGAGACTCCAACGTAGACTACCTCTAATGAGCAATGTGTTATTGTCATATCGTAGGCACTCCTGAACCGTGGACAAGCTCTCTTGCATCACTTGAGGTCAAATACCAAGTCTCTCAAGACCTCAGCCTTCTGATTGTTCATGTTTTTAACCACATTACAACTCCTCCACGACATTGTTGGTTATTAAAAGCTTGCTAACCATTCATTAAGCATATTAAGGTTCATTGGTTGGTTTATTAGTGTAATGTACTGAAGCTCGATTAAACAATATTTCTACAGCATATACCATCTAATAAATAGATATAACCTAATAGTATTACGAAAGAGAATCGGGTTTTTTTTCTACGGAGATATAATAAACTCGAGGAATAGGCAGTGCCACATTCACCCGAAGAAATCTTCAAGAATCTACAGGCGTGGTGTTGACAACTTGGCCATCCTCGATATAACTATTCTCCCAGCCAATCTGGACCTCGGCTCGTCCAATATATATCCATCCTTTCTCAGATGCAACAACCACGTTTGCCCAGTCTGGGTCAGCCAGCATAGCCTTCAGCTTCTCGGGATCGCTCACCCAGTATGATGATGTCGCATCAGACTGGGAGAGGGTCCAGCCCGACAAGCCTGGCTTTGCCTCGCCGATTTCCTGTCTGAATAGCTCTCGCATAGAAGACGGCGTTATGTACTAGACCCATTGTTAACAATGTCACATTCATTTGCCTAACAAGCAAGCCAATGAAGGGAGGGCTATCGTGCTATACGTACCAGATCATAGTGCTCGACTCCATGTCTCTGGATGATTTTGATCATGCGAGGGATTTGTTCTTCTTGGTACCACCTAGAGAATTCTTTGTCGTCAACTGAAGGGAGTTTGTAGTGATGAATCGACCACTTAAGAAACATTTGCCGCTCCGGCTCGGTAGAGGGTTGTTGCTCCGCCATTCTCTGCGTGGCTCGCGAGAATAATCTAGAGACTTAGCTTGTGAGGAGTGAGCGAAGACAATTACTGGGAGATTGAAAGCCCCTTTTATCAACAAAACAACGTAGCAAGCGGAGTCTAGTCAAGCTCTACAAACACACGCAAGATGTCAGTAAGGGTGGATGTCGGCTTGTATTATAAGCCATGATATGTTATGCCCCATATATGCGCCCTCCAACTGCATACGCAATTACACCACCTTTATTGACCCTGATTCCGACTAATTTGGGATGGGCCTGAATGAAATTGTATTGCCCTATTGGAAGTTTCTTTATAACATAGGCCCTAAGCTAATATAGTTCTTACTGTGCCCGTGACACAGTGTTATCAGCCCCAGTCCCAACCCCGTGCTGGTCTTTGGGTCCTCATGACAAATGTGCCGCGAATATACATAAACAATTAGTACTCCGATAAATCACAAGGTGTAAACATTCCGATTTAGGTAGTTACCGAGCAGGGTCAACACGAGAATGTACAAAAGGTCCCTATTCTGAATCGTATCAAGATATACTAGTATTTTATTATAATAGCGGAGAACATGGCTCAATAAGGTGAATAATCTATAGTTGCCTTTGTGGTAATAGCATGATCTATAGGCAGTTAGGGAATTAAGGGGTCTTACCATTCATTATCGCACTTTTACTCCTTTCTGGGATCGCCTTCACATTCTATGACCTGTCTAAAGAGGTTTCCCATCTTAGCGAAAGTTCATGCTGGAATAAAGTTATCTCATCTTTGTGAGCTGAACTATCTCACTGGCCTAGCTGGATGTTGATTACCTATAGGGATCTTGATGTGACTTGAATTATTCTCTAATAATGTATAGCACGCGATATCAGACGTGGCGTCGCTTGCTCGCGATTTACCTATTTCAAAGTATATACCAACTTCCCCTAGCTAGAATTTCTTGTTTTCAACTCCCTAATCCCGCTGCTAATTGCTTATAAGCCGGCAGTATGGACTTCGTAAGGGGGGCTTGTCAAAATTCTTTCATGAATCCAACTTTTCACAAGTGTGTAAAGCTCAGATGCGAATTTGCGATGAGCGACGAGTGTATTTCACCTGTGTTGACAGAGCTTCCACGCCCCAGTGTCTCCCTCCAGGGGTTCCGATTGCTTCGTAACACATACCCATGCTTTGCGTAGTCGACACGCAGTCCAATACATATGCCAGGGAGTTCTGCGTATAGGTTCGTATCTCTATCCCACAGGTTGGCAGATGGTAATCAAAGGTTTCGACCACGCCGAGCAATTGTAGTAAATCAATGTTGTTTGGAGAGCAGTGTTACAAATCAAAAGGTAGTTTTGTTCTTGGACGTTGTCACGTGTTAGTCACGTGACCTTTATCTCAATTATCTGTTGCCATAAAGAGATAATTGAGAGAAGACCCACACATTATCTGTTGGGATTGACAGATAATACGGAGAACTAGGAGGTGCGCTGGATAATAGTCCTAAGGGACATTTGTATAAATAAATCAGAATCTCCTTGTGTATCTAGTCATTCTTTCTAGTTCCTTAGCTATCAATCTAAGACTACAGTCACTCTTTGATACTATAGTGAGAGTACCTTGAAACCTCTCTGACGAACATAACATTGTGAATCACTTGAACCAATCTCAACCCACTGTTACCTTCAAATCAAGAAAACCCAGTACGTACTCACCTGTGAAGTCAGCTGACTAGGAACACATAGGGAGGTTCGTCACAAGCAGGTAGTAATGGGCTTGGCTCCTCAGTTATAAAAGGATAGCGAGTACTAATTAATATATGTTTCATAACAAGCTTACAGCCTCAGAAGCTGAATTGCCATGAATCCGGTAGATGTAGCGCCTCCCGACACTAAAACATGTGGTGACCCTTCGTGCAACCTTTGAGGTCGGGGTAGCTTCTCAGGGGGTTAAAGTTCCATAAGTTGGTAAATTGTAAGACCAGCTGTACTAACTGCCACTCCGAATGTACAGGCTTGCTCAAACTTTATAGTAGATTGTATTTTGGATATAAACAATGCCTATCGGTATAAAAGCTTGCAAGACTGAAGGCTTTGTGATTCGAAAATGGAGTCTTCTATGCTACACGCGACCTATAAAATGGGTTATTCTAGTTTTTAATAAATCTTAGTTATATATTATTTTTTTAGCTATATTTAATTAAATAAGTTTTATAACTATAACTATTAAAAGTGTTATTTCTTGCTTTAAATACTTTATTTAAAAAGTCATATATATTTGTATTTGGTTACGAGCTACTACGACCGTCTTCTTTGACCACCGTTCCCGAGGCTTCACATTTCTCATCATGCTTGCGAGCGTCTTCAACCCATTGCCATAATCGGTGGTCAGCAAGAAAACCTGGGTTCATCTCCGACATCAGGGTCAGCTTTCTTGCCACAGCGATGGCATCTGAGTTTGCAGTTCTGCTAGGAGGGAAACAAGCTCGCTCCTTCTCTTGTAGCTCCTCCTCTGTTATATCCTCCTCCTGTAGCTCAACAAGAAGTCTTTTGTTTTCATCCAAATTAGCTCGTTCGTGGAAGAGCCAAAGAATCCCCTTTGAGCTTCTAGCTTCTTCAGCACTCGTCTCGTATACGAGCTCAAACAACCTTCTAAAGTGCTCGTAGTCGTTTCTAGAAAGAAGCCGAACTAGTCGAGAGAAGTACCATATTCTTTCCGAAGTCTCCCAGAGGTTTGAATGCAAGAGTTCCGGAACAACTCTACTGTCACGTTAGCTAAAACCTGACCGAAACGCAGCAGTGAGGAATTCTGATGGTGGTGTAGCTGAGCCCCTTAGTGATGGAGTTGGAAGCAGCTCAGTAATAGGACCAGATGAAGCTGAACTCCAGTCAATAATGCATGTAATATTGAGATAGTCATCAACATAAAGATTGCCGAGATGGAGGTCCGGATGAGAGAGTGTGAAGCTGGTCCCCAGACCGCAGATGAGGCGAGGAATCATCTCACGCAAGAACTGCCCCGCAATGCTGTAGAATAGCATGTTCTTGCTATGATCGACTTTTTGGCCGATTGCCACAAAATTATTCCACCGTCTTACTGCTGTCTTGTGGCTCTCTATACTCCTGTAATACATCATATCAGGAACTGGTGCGAAGAAGACGTGGGGTGTGAGTGGCAGCTCCTGGGCATGAGATGTAAAGGCTAAAATAAGAGACACAAAGTAATCGTTTTCTTCGTCGAATGGGCCTCGGTCTAGATCAAGTGAGTCTCTCTCTTGCCAGGTAAGTGATGGCGAAAGACATTCGCCAACAAAGTAACCCCCATTTCCATCGTTGAATATTGAACCAATCTTCTCAAAGCGGTGATCAGATAATTCTGACATGATGGCCCCAAGCTGGCTCATGACTTTCTCACGGTCCTTGTCAGAGAGGGGCAGAGGTGGATCAGGATTTTGCAATCCTGATACTCGGGGGAGCTGGGACCAGTCGTAGGATCCCAGAGAACGGCCAGTAGCTCTACTCTGAAGGATATATGGCACACCAATATCGTTATCACTGGATCCACTGAGATAAATTAATGTCGGGAATCTTGTAGCAAATCATGTTACTTACCTGTATGAGTAGACCTCGGGAACCGGAACCGAGGTATAAGCCTTTAGATACATCAATGTAGATGCTTCACTCACAACGATCTTTGAAGCGGTTTCATCCGAGTAGAAACTATGGATACCCCTTATCGGAGAGCGAAAAACCCACTCAATCCCGTCATCGAAAGATATAAAAATGACCCAATTCAGACTGCCACTCTTGGGCATTTGAGTCACGTCGCAAGTGCACGGTCGCCCGCGACGCTGTTCTGATAGAGAAAGAAGCGCTTCGAGATTGAAGTCTGCGAAATAATAAACCTTATGCTTTATGACTGTGGAACTGCCAAGTTTTAATGTATCATGGCCGTGCTGCAGGCCAATACGTGTGTGTGTAGGGATGTTAAGGTGGAAGACATAAGAGTGTGCTAGGTGAAGGCGAAATGGCGCAGCTCACGTGTAGCCACTTTGATGGTCGCAGCGCTACCCAATAAGTCTGCATCCGCGCGGTAAGGAACCCTTCCTAGCCTGATTACGATCCGTTGTTGGTATAACGGTCGCATGTGGACGTCTCGCGCGCCTCCCTTTCGTCAACCCTGCTCGGGCTGGCAACATCTTCGAGCCCTTCAACAGCCAACGCTTTTCTTGCACTGTAATCGGGGTCGACCTTCCCAAAAATACCCTCTGGCACATAGAGACCCTTTTGCTTTGCGGGCTTATTCTTACTCCGAGAACGCTGCGAGGATGGTAAGTCAAGGAAAAAAGCAAAATATCATTTACAATCAATACTTGCATAAAAGGCGTAGATATTTTCGCTTGTCTCCTTAGCGAGATCATGACAGTGTCGCGTTACAAAGGAGTTACCAGAACGCACGTATATATATCCCGGTGGCGGGTGTTGGCTGTTAAAAAGGATCTATGCAATAGGAAGTTAGATGTATATTAAGATGACGGGAGTTGGAAACATAAGGGAAAACAGGGTTTAGCTCGTACCTCTTCACCGTATTTATTTGAATAAACGTTGCGCCCATGTGCTCTCGACTCATTGCTCCAAGTGCTCATCGGGTACATGGCCGAGTACCTGAACCCGACGGCAGAAGTCGGAAGCTTTGCTACATACTGGGTGGCAGAGATAATTGTTTTAAATATGCGAGGCGAATTCGCTGGACAAAACATTTGCCCTGAGGGAACGGTCTGAAAGCCACTGCACTACGCCTCCTCCCGAGAGTATTTGCGACGACGGTGTTAAAAGAGAAACCCCCAAACGAAAAGAAAGGTGGCTAAATATGGGATGACCTCATTCCGTGAAACTTAAGGGGCCACTGATGTACTCCGCAGTTCAAGGACGTCAAAGGGCTTGCAACATCACAGGCAAATGAACTACCGAGTATACGAACGTACATTAAGGCGCACTGGATGTGGCTTGTAAGACCGCTGTGCCATTGACTGATCTGGCAAAGGTAAAGTGTACCCCGTTGAACTCATCTACGCAGTGGACTGTCTGTTTGGATAGTGTTGGCATATGATCTTAGCTCTCATTGCTACAGAGTCTTCATTAATCCTCAATTCAAATTTAAAGATGAACCCTATATAAGTCAAGATATGATTTATTCCTGCCGGATGTCTATCACCTCCTGCATCCTCATTCTTGATCCTCCTACCAGGACTTCTTAGGGATTAAACCCCAATGTCCACGTGTCTGGATCGAGAGGATCGTTCACTGCTCGATATGTAGGATCCCATTCTTCTACCACAGCTCTTTCCTTTGCCCATTCACGCACAACATCGAAATTCCGGCAAGTGTGCATGACATTCATCGAAGGCTGATATACGTTCTGTGCATCACTCCACTATAACCTACTTATTAGATAATGCAGTTGGGCATTGTACGCAGTCAGGAACTCGTAGGGCACTGGAACTCCTGAACAATTTGGGCCAATACAGACTTTGTACTTACTGGTCACGCAAGTCAGTATTTTCGTCTAAACGATGAGTTTCTCATGGAATCTTTCGGTCGCTCACCTTGAAAGGGGATTGGAGCTAGATCCACACTGCAAGTCACGGATTGTCGAAGGTACTCGACACAGTGATTTATGTGATCGAGATTGTCATGAGATTGATTTATATCTTTCAAATAACTCTCAGAGTAATATTCGGAATGGAGCAACTTGCGAATCATGTTCTAGCAAAAGATTATGAGGTCAACAATGACCTACAAGCCAAGCAATGCCAAGTATGACTTACTAGACAGTGAAGTGCGTGGAAGACATCTAACCCTACTACATATCGCTGTTGTTCGTCATGCGGTAGCATTGATGTCTTGTTTGGCAACTTTTCTGCCTCATCCCTTGAGATGGCCACAATTCCCACTTCAGCGTGACTAAGTCAGCTATCCTTGCATCATGGGTCATGATATCATACTGGAATAGAGATCCTCCCAATTCTTATCGAGCTCTGGAGATGGTGGTCCAGAGTATCCATTCGGATTGGAAGCTGATAAGGTAAAGAATTGCCGTTGTTCGTACTGAATTAGATGCTGCGCTGGACCTATTAGAATGCCTAAGTTAGAACTCGTATTTAAAAGAACTACCCCCAAGTTCGAATGCTAAAGGAGAAAGCACTGACTGTATGGTGACTGATAACTTGATTCATAACTGGCCTGCAGCTGGAAGTAGTGGCCAGTCCATAACAGCACTGCTGTAAACAGCAGTATCCAAGGTGTTGCGCATATTATTCTGGAACCATGAAAGCACCGGCGCTGTATTCGATCACTTGGGAAGTCAAAGTCAGATGTCGAATGGACCAAGCGCTCTGTTTCCATACTATACTTCAAAGAGTGCAATTCCTCGTTATGAAGATTGCCCCTTTGCGACGAGGAAGGGTCAGCCGGTGATGACATGGTGAAAAATCGCAGGTAACTTGGTTTAGAGCAAAAGTCTGAGAACCCGTACACTCCTGACAGACTGGTCTAACATGTCGAGGGACATCGGTGGATTTCTCATTCTATTGACTGGGCATCCTGCCGATGCCAAGCTATATATTGCTGCATGTCACAGCATGATTCGTCAACCTTGGCAAGTTGGTTTTCGTTGTGCATAAGACAGCCAAAAAAGACAGTAGCCGTTTACCCCTCGATGAGAGTCAAGCCATGTCACTGATGCTCGCCGATTAATCAAAACGTCGGGAATCAAGTGGTCACCTGTATCTATCATGGCCATAACGAAGACCGGTTGTGGCCAGTGGCTCAGCCGACGGGAAGTACTTTATCCAATCAACAACCGATACGACAAATTTGACGAAAAGAAAAACTTGATGATTCGTCATGAAGATGCATGGCTTAGTCACTACTGATGTCTCACTTTAGGGAATATTTACAGAACCTGGAAATGAATGGAAATAAGAGTGATAGCTCCAATACGATGTGTCTTGCCCAGTATTGGAATTATTAGCATTGCAGAGTCTAAATTGATCTATTATCTGAGACCTGCCTCAACCTACCTCCAATGAGATTGTCCGTATTCTCAACTCCTATCATGGTTCCGTGAGTGGTGCAAACCTATGCTATCTAGAGACCCATTGAATGAATTTTTCTTTGTCCAGTCAAGTATGCGATCAAAGTCACGGCACCTATGAGGTACTGCTATCTCTTGATACATCGTGTTCAGCGTCAAGTCCGCATTGCACATGAGCTCTTGTCTGATCCAATCGATACAGTGCGGAGCGTGTACCGTCCTCAAGTCAGGAAGATTATACTTATCTCCCTCTCCTGTAATAGCCCATTTCACCGCTTCCTAAGAATGTGTATAATATTAGAAATTGATGGTTGTAACATCAAATGTTATTAACTTACCAGACAGTGCAGGCTGTGAAAGACACTCACTTGGTACAGCAAGTGACTGCTGTCAAGTGGTGAGGGCATAGTCGCTTGGTCTGGGACTATAGTGCTGGTTGAAGGGATTGACACGATACCTCCTGAGACTATAATTATAGTCAGTATTATATATCAAGAGATCAGAATTTCACAGTGACGTACTGGGAATGAAGCTCCTCCAAAAGGTGTGATTGTGAATTCTGGCATCAATATCTTCGTGGTGAAAGATCACATCGAAGTCGACCGTTTTTGCATAATCATGTAGGGCCAGGTCTTCTAATGTTAACAATTCACGAATTTAAGGTATATATAAGATATTATCGCTCACATGGACGGGGAGGTATATCCTGCCAAGCTTGGTGTAGAGACACAGTCAAAAACAAAATGACAAAAAGCTCGACAATTTGAACTATGATGAAGATGAAACCAAAGGGTTTCGCAAATGGTATACAAATTTTGGGCTGTCGGGGCGTCTCGTGATCGCCCTGGTCAATCGGGAGGTAGTCGCACGCTGATTCTGACACTGCCATATCTGGAGACTGGAAAATATGAGTTTCTCGTGGAAATGTTTATAGAAGGTATTTTGAAAAGAACCAGCCTGACGCAATGAGACTTCCTTCAGATAAGAACACAGATCCCAAGCGCTTACTGCTGTCGGGGGATTGATATATATTAGCCACTCGTTCTGACAATTGAACCGATAGAGAAATCTCTATGTCTCCAGATATTTAGATTCGCCCTAATAATGCACTTCTAAGAACCATATCAAAGGCGGCTGAAGTATAGCATCGATTGGTCGATCACCTCTGCATGGCGCTATCTTTATGCAACAACATGAATACCGTCTTGGCACGGGTGATGATGGTCGTGTTATTTCATACAGCCTGCCACCTCGGCACTTCACCCACCAATCTATGATCAACGATGTCGCTTTACGGGGTTCAATGACGCCCCATGATCCCTAGACTCTTGAATACCTAGCATAAGAGCATTGTATACACTGTAAGCGTGGTCTAATTGGGTAAGCTAATAGATCCAGTAGGACAAGTAGATTTCTGTGGGTTACAAGGGCACCACTCACTATCCCTAACCTAGTGTTTTGGAATTATGCCATGTGTTCAAGCTTCATATCAAATGGATACAGCATGTGTATAGTTCTCAACTCGAGAAACATGGCCAGACTTTCTCTATCGCTAATCAAACCAGTGGGAGATGAGATGCGAGCACAAGAAATATATACTAGTTGGGGTAATGACTGGCCCGCTAAAGACATTGCTCTTTAGAAGAATCCGTGGCTCAATATACACATTAGGCCATGCTAAATGTGCTAGGGGGATGAACGCTCCGAGACTACAAGGGAGATATTGCAGGATCGTATTTCGAATCTAAGCCTGGCAAAGGTAAAAGAATTTGATCATGGTCATCACTGAGCTTAGTTGTAAACTTCATAAGTCGACTGAGCCGAGTTTGATAGACGAGTGTATAATTCTGTAAAATCAAAATACTACGTGAGGAAAGTCATAAGCTCTTCAAATCATAACAAACTAGCCTAGGCAAAACGAATGTGCAGTTCGACGGAAACCCAGTCAGATAATCCACACTCCCAAACGTAGACGCAACGCTATGATGTATCCCAAGGAACAGGCCCTGTGCTATGTCAATCGGTATCTAAACAATATTAGAGCTTAATGGCGACTGACCTAGAAGGGACCTACACATAGCTGATCTCCTTTCAAGTTTTCAGCTTAGCTCTGCTCCTCTCGATGGTCCCCGCGCTTGGCCTTTAGACCCCAGTTAACGAAGACGAGGTCAGGCACAGCCTCTTCCCGCTTGGCCTTTTCATCCCAGCCATAGAAGAAGACATCAGGCACGGCCTTGGTCTTGTCGTCCGCAGTGCGCACCTCGAAATTAGTTTCCGTGCCAACGTTAGGCGTTAGCGGAGCAGTACTGCCAACTGCAGCAAGGACGAAGGTGGAAAGGTTGACAAGTCCGCGAACCATGACGTTGAGAATTTAGTGTTTTTTTTTTGGTTATATGGTAGTATGAGATGGATATTGAAGATAGTATGTGTACACTACAAGAACTATTGAGCAGTAGGGCATCGGGGCGGCATATATAGATAATTTCACAGCTTGATAGCACCTGAGATCTTTGAACTCCATATATCAGAAGGCGGGCTACTACCACTTTACGTCTGCACCCCTGCTGCATAGCATTTATTCATGATTGATAGCACATGCCATGGTGAATCATGAGGTACTAACCATGAGAACATACCAGAGAATGCTCCTACCGACTCGATTTCCGTCCTCGACCTGCCACCAAGCGGCAGAGCGGCGTGGCACAACATGAAAAGAATTCTCGTTGTGCGTTTTTGGCTGAGGTGCGTCGCATCGAAATCAGCCAATATTCGGAACAAGACTTAAAATTCTATAAGATATAGCGATGCACCCGATCAATAAATATATCGGTCGCCGAACTGGCGCCCGAAGGCCATGGATCAACACCTTCCTTCCTAAAGAAAAAGAAATTGCAGCTCAGCAATGTGCCCGATTGGTACAGCAAGTCAACGAAGATGCAATGTTTATTACTCCATTATGTTCTCAATTACGCATTAATATCAGCGACATTTAGAATTCCGGATCTTCCTGTCACTCGACCGCAACAGTGGCCACGGAGTGGAAGTGTGTAGCCGGATGAGCACTATCGAAGGCCGTCAAGAGATATCGTCCTAATAATCAGTCTCTGGTTGGGAGTCTGAAGCTAAGCCCTCGGCGAAGGACATTTTACTTCTGTACCTCTTGTCGACATATTGTTAGCTTTGATTCAATCCCCTTTCGATCTTTTTCTTCGGCTGTTTGGGAAGAGTCGATGAACTTACGATAGTGGCTGAGACGCCTTCGTTGGTCCGCGGAGATGGATCGACTCGAGAGAGAAGCGCTGTTCAATGGCCATTTTACACAGATTAAAGACCGCCCCGATGAGTGTCAAGATAGCAGTGGCTTCACCAGGAAGCGATATACTGTTTGTCATATTATCAATCCGTGCATTGTCATTCCATGGTTTCTCGTTGTTGTCCTATCAATCATCAATTTGTCACTCCTAACAAAAGTCCACAACCAAAATGGCACTGGAATTGCAACAGAGGCTTTATACAGTAAGTCTGCCCCTCCTTAGTCGCGATTCAAGATATATTCCCAGCGAAGAAGATAGTTAAAGCTGATGGGAATGAAACTAAGGCCCGGTCGAACACCTCATCCAGCATGAGGAACGGTTATTTCAGTCATCCTTGAGTCCGAACCTGACTCCATATCAAGGAATCCCGTCTCCAGAAGTTGACGGAAAGTGGGAAGACCTCTATCTGAGTAAGTCTTCAATTAATATGTTACTTAACCCTGGAATGACGGTTCAATCGTTGATAGTGTGCTTCATTGGTGGGTATAGTGGGAGATATAGCAATTTCTAGCGACGAAGCCAACAAGTTATTGAATCAGACAGCAATGCTACGAAATGACCCACAGGAGAGATACATAATTAATATTGATGTCTTTCACTCCCTTCATTGTCTGGTGAGTAAGCTTGAGTCATGCTAAGATCTTCCCCATGCCCGAACTTAACGACTCGACTGTCATGGTCACTGACCCTAGCCGAAAGCATTCACTCCGGAAAGTTGTATATTCAGAATATTACCTTGCGGAGTCTGCTGCGACCATAAAAAAGCCTCCTGGTTTTGATGTGAACCACTTGGATCATTGTGTTGATCATCTCCGCCAATCACTCATGTGCGGTGTAGATATATCGGTAATGCCCTTTGAAGGTCAGATATACAATTTCGGGATACACTAAGTAGTACTAACACCTATCCTTAGTAAGAATCCCTCAATTGACCTCCCTTTATTTGCTAGTCGTATCTCGACCACTATTCACCTCTCTATAAGCGCGCCACGATTATAGTTTCACACCAGCTTGATATCCTCTTCAGCACACCAATTAATTAATACTCTTTAGTGGTCAGAATCTAGACATAAGTACGTACCAGAGTTCGAAGTACCTCATATCTGCAGGAACTTTGATTTGATTCACGATTGGGCACGTCAGCATGCAGTGACGGAGAATCGCAATGGAGAAATCTTGTCAGAGGAAGTAGTCACAGAGTGAATAAGTGAAGAGGTAGCTACGTATTAGAGGGTTGGTACATAAGACTATTAAATTCCTGCCTTTTTAAGTTTTGTTTTTTAACCCTTATGACATATTCGAAGATTCGGCTTTTCGCGCTTTCATAGCTACCGTGGTGCGAGTATATGGAGGTGTGATATATTAGAAAGAAAGCTTGCTCGATATCACTAGTTGTAGGTTCACACCTTTAGGTGTAGATGTTGAGATGAGACAAAGATGTGAGGATAGGATCAAGCGTATTGGTTCAAGGTAAGTCTATGAGATAGGTGGGCGGAGCCCACCTATATGTAAATATGTACAGGAGACCAGGGGCCGTATACCCCGTATTTCAACAATGGACTTCTTATTTAATCTACACGTGAATGGCTAACCATCTTATAAAGCCCCATGTTATATTAAGAGGAGTGGGCTTTACAAGGTTAAATAAATAATCGGACTAAATAGAGGGTGGTTCCTTTGAGGAACTAGAGATGCATGATTGGCTTCATTTGGCACTGGAGAGAGGCCTCAGCAACCCATATACAAATTCTCGAAAGTGCCGCTAGTGGAATCCAAGGAATAGTCCTTCTCCTAATAACAAAATCTCTATAGTGACGACTAGCTGGTAGCCGGGATTTAAACTTATCAAACAATTGTTGGATATGGAATACGCGGCGCGAGGCTACTTCATTCTATTAACTTTCAGATATATTATACAATATATATATATATATATATAAACAAAAAAAATAATATTAATAAAATCACTTTACGTTCGTAGGTTGTATCAGTAGTTTAATAGTGTCTTATTTAGGTACCTACCTATTAATTTGGTCTCTTCAACCTTAATGCACGGAACCAGACGGGTTTTGGTACCCACAATCGAGCACCATGAAGGGACATCACATGATGCCATTCACTAGTATTGTACAAGTGAGAAAAGGCGGTCCGAGTATACAAGTACCACAAACACCATACTAGACATATGTATATGAAAGGATGCACTCGCAAATACTAAAGGCCTTTTCTTCCAAGTCAACTTGGGGTATTACATCGATAGAGGGTGTCTTCACTAAACCTTTAAAACGTACCCCAACCCTCGGGGTCCTAGTAGAGAGATTGACTCCCAGCCGGTGCTTTATATACAGTCGCAGAGACAGTAGCTCAAGACGGCTTGGTCCAGTTGTGTCACGTACATTGTTTAAATGTGAGAACTTAACTATGTCATTTTGGTCAGTATACATAATATTTTATCAAATGCCTGACCTCGTTTATACCCTCTATCTAGTATCTTCGTTTTTAAAAGCAGAATAGTATCTGGATGGTTCATTACCTATCAGATGCCCTCACCTTCGGGCCTCTCTTACTTTCCATCCTTCGTTTTCTTTTAGTCCCTCTCTAACCCGAACTCTGTCTGCAGGTCAGTCCGCAAGGTGATTTCCTTTATCGTCATGCCGATCAGTAAACCGAGAAGGGAAAATCCGATGGCGACCTGCCAGAAGAGCTTCAAGCTGTCCACGTAAACGCTCTTCACCGTGGCTTTGAGGTCCGGGTTACGATTTAGCGAAGCCATAAAGTCGCCCGTGGCTAAGGCATAAGCTCCGCCGTTAGCTAAACGCCTTCGTATATCTAGGTCCTCGACCCGAACATTAACGCGGGAGTTAAAAATAACAGCTAGAATAGCCACACCCCATACGCCACCAAAGCTACGAACGAATCCCCATGTGGCTGTGGCCACAACTTAGTCTAATTCTATCAATATTGCTTAGATCGCCGGGAGAGTAATTATCACCAACATACCGGCTCCCGCGACACCGATGCATTGCACTCCAGCCCAATATGCAGTTAAGTAATTCTCGTTAAGCCGGCTATAAAGCCCAAATAAGAGGGCAAATGCGGACGTGCCGAGAAAAAACCAAGAACGATAACGGCCAATTTTCGAGATTCCTATACCAGCAGCTATTACGAACGGCATAAACACGGCTACGAACGAAAAGAGGTTAACTCCTAATATGGTGGAGTCACACTCTAAAACAACCTGAAATAAACTAGCAAAAAATATGTAGTCCAGTATAAAAACATAAACTAGATAAATGTCATAGCAAATCCGCCTACAGACGTTCTATTTGAGAATATTCTAATAAGCATAGTTAGCTTTGCAACTAAAGTTATAAACTCTACTAATAAAGGCTATCAAGCCTAGGAGACCAAAAATCGAAGGTATCAATGTCCTTCACGATAACCATAGAAATTCGACGCCACCCCAAATTAAAGCCAAGAAAACAGAAACGACGGATATAATAAGGAAGGCATTCCCCCCAAAATCAACGCGTCTTAATGAATTCTGAGCGCTATCTTTAATATAACGGACTCTAAACAGCAATGCTAATAACACCTATACTACAACAGCCATTAGAAGGTTTAAGTAAAATACCTATCGCTAGTTAACACGCTAAGTAAAGACACCGCCGATGAAAGGTCCGAGAACAACAGCGACTATATAAGTAATGAATATAATACTTATGTAATTAGGTCGCTCTCGTAAAGGAACCAGGTCAACAACAATAATCTCAATGAGAATATTAATATCTCCTCTACTAATGCCTTTAATGACCCGGCCCGTAATCAGCACAGTTAAGTTTGGGGCGGGACCAGACATTGCAGAGCCAGCCGCGAACAGGAAAACAGCTAGGAGGGTTAAGCTGCGACGGCCGAATATATTAGCTGTTTAACTATACAACGGTTAGAAGGCTGTCGTGGTAAAAAAAATATAAGCATTAGCCACCCATACATATGCGTAACTAGACCCAAGGTCCTTGATAATCGATGGCATCGCGGTGCTAATGACAGAAACATCCAAAGTAGACAAGACTGATGCGATGGACAAGGAGAGAATGATGGCCTGATTGCGTTAGCCTAGCCTCGGAGAAGTATTCATTTCCATTGTATATACCCAGAAGCGCCATGAATGGCTGTTCTTGGAAGAGGAATCCTCCGGGGCTGGGGCGGAAGATGTCATGGTTTGTAGATATATGTGACGAACCTCCCTGTTTGTTCCTAGTCAGCTGACTTCACAGGTGAGTACGTACTGGGTTTTCTTGATTTGAAGGTAATAGTGGGTTAAGGTTGGTTCAAGAGATTTACTATGTCTTGTTCGTCAGAGAGATTTCAAGGTATTCTTATTATAGTATTAAGGAGTGACTATAGTTTTAGATTAATAACTAAAGAACAAATAACTAAATACATAAAAAACCTTAATTTACTTATACCTGTTCTTCTCTTTTTACTGTTAAGTAAATCATTAAATTATTAATCTCTTATTTATGATTTAATGATTTATTTAATTATAGAATTATAAATTTCTTATTTATGATTTATTGATTTATTAGATTTTTAAACGACGTTCTTTTTTAATTAAGCGCTTAACGGCGCTTTTCTGGTCACGTAATCCACACGTGACACATAGAGGAAAAGGAGGTTCATAACATTATTTTTGTTTAAAATAATATGTTTTAGTAATTCATATTTATTAACGTACTTTTTTAAGAAACTAAAAACTAGTTATTTTGTTATATTTAACTTATTAAATAATAAGAAATAAGTATACTTCGTAAATCGATTAATTATTACTTATATATTATTATAAGATATTTTTATAATAAGATTTTTTAACTTAAGAAGTTTTACTACGAAATTTTATGTAATTATGTGCTATACTTTTTTTAAGTATTTAAATTAGTTATAATAATTTATATAGTTTATATCGTGATATTTTAACTTTATTATAAACATTATGACTTTTTATAACTCTCTTAACGATTTATTTTATTCCTAAAAAGTTAAATTCTTTTTATAATCGTTTTAATGTTTTAAAAATTCTTTAATAACTATATAAAAGGTGTTTATAAAATTTCTTAATGAATTTATTTTATACTCGTTTTAATATATAAATCTTTTTTTTATATAAAAGAAGTTTATTATTAAATCCTTATTAAGATTATAATTATTTTTCTTTTTAATTATAACTTTTTTTAAAACGTTATTTTTGGTTTTTTATGTTGATTTATATATAAATTAATATAACTAATTCGTTATTTTGTTATTTAAATATCTAGATATCTTTTTTATTAATTTTTAATTTATATTTTCTTTTTCTTTTTCTTTAATATAATAAATTTTAAATTTAAATTTAAATAAGAAGATTATTTAACGTTTATATCTTTAATTAAGCGTTTATATTATTATAAATCATGTAAGGTTTTTATAATTTAAATAAATATTAATAGATTTCTTGGTTTTATTAAGTTATGGTTTTTATTCTTTTAATGTTTTAATAATTATTAATAATTTAATTTAGCACCTGTGACGAACCTCCCTGTGTGTTCCTAGTCAGCTGACTTCACAGGTAAGTACGTACTGGGTTTTCTTGATTTGAAGGTAACAGTGGGTTGAGATTGGTTCAGTTGATTCAGAATGTTATGTTCGTCAGAGAGGTTTCAAGGTACTCTCACTATAGTATCAAAGAGTGACTGTAGTCTTAAATTGATAGCTAAGGAACTAGAATGAATGACTAGAAACAAGAGAAATCCCATCCTTCTTATACTAAATTTCCTTCTGGGATAATGCCCAACATCCTTAATCATTCTCTCTCATTCTCTGTGAGAGCAACAGAGAACACAATCATTCTCTCTCATTCTCTGTGAGAGCAAGAGAGAATACAACCATTCTCTCTCGTTCTCTGTGAGAGCCACAGAGAATGCTACCATATGTCACGTGACCCGTGTTCACATGACCATCCACCTTTCCAACCCCTGTTGGTTCGTAACAGCACCATATAATGCCTTAAATAAGTACGCGACTAAATACTATTTTTTATTATTTTTTAATTACTTTAAAACTGCTTTAATAATGAAATTTAAGGTGTTTATCTTTAGTCGTTTCTTTTTATTTTCGTTTAAAAGTTTATATATAACCTCATTAATTATAACTTCTTTTAATTATTAAAAAGCTTATTTAGCTTTTTTTATTTTCGCTAGGGTAATTAGTTCCGTTAATGGTTTAGCGATTCGCTTAAAATCTTAAATAAGTTATTTAACGTAATTAATAAAGCCAAGAAATACGTATACGTTTATAACACTTTTAAGTTTTAGTTAATTCTTAATTATTATTATTTTTCCTTTTTAAATATGGATTTTTTAAACTTATTATAAACCCTAAATAGTTTAGTTTTTTAATATGCTATTTATTTTTAGTCGAATAAATAAGTAGGTTTACTTTTTCCAAGGTTTTTAATACTTACTTTATATGTTTTTTATACTTCTTTTCGCTTTTTAAGTAAATTAGTATATCGTTTAAATAAATAAATAAAAATTTATTTAAAAACTTATAAAGAATTATTATGATTATATATTAAAATGTAGCGGGTGTATTAATAAGTCTAAATAACATAACTTTATACTTATAATATTTATATACTATTTAAAAAGCGGTATATTATTTATATCCTTTAGTTATTCTAATTATGTAATAACTATTACGAAGATTTAATACTATAAAGATTTAAGCTTTATTAATAATAACAAGTATTCGTTTTTTTTGTTACTTTATTAAGGTATTAATAGTTAATTACTTATTATTATATTAAATTTCTTTTTTTATCGACCTTTAATACCATGATTATTAAATATTTTAATAAAAACTTTAACTTTTTAATGTATTTTTTATTAAAGTCTTTTTAAATTCCTTTTTATAATGCTTTTTATTTTTCTTAATTTATAAAATATATTAAGAATAATTTTAATTATTTTCCTTTTTAAAGTGAATTTAGTGATTTTACTAGCTATATTTTAGTAATTCTTTTTTGGTTTTATTTTTAAATAATTTATAGAAACGGAGGTACTCGCGTGGTACTTTCTTCGTTAGATTTTTAAGTTTAATTACTCGAATTATATAATGTTACGAACCAACTATGTTGAAAGGATTTCCAGCAGGGGTAGTCAGGCACGAACCAAGACTAAAGGGACCAGTGGTCCCCTCCTTTGTAATGTGATGTAACATCACGTGACCCAATCAGAGGTATTCATCTAATTAGGTCTAATTCTTTTAGTATCCAACATACCAAAAGGAAAAAACGTATACAAGGGAGAATAAGTATAAAAAGAATGGAATTTCCTTTATATCTAGTTATTTATTTTAGCTTTTTAAGCTATTAATCTAAGACTATAATCACTCCTTAATACTATAATAAGAGTACTTTAAAATCTCTTTAACGAATAAAGCATTATAAACCTTTTAAATTAAAAAAACCTAATACGTATTTACTTGTAAAGTTAGCTGACTAGGAAGACACAAGGAGGTTCGTCACATATAAGCAATATATTTCGTTTTTATATCCGTTTTTTTAATGTCACTTACGGTACTTATTTTGTAACTTGTAATAATTAACTCTTTTTAATTTTAATTTTAATAAAGCGTGTTTATTTCGAATTTTATTTGTGAATTACTTTTTTTAAGTTAATTTATTCTTAAGATTATATCGTGATTTAATATATATATAATATTAAAAATAACTTACTCGAGATGTTTTTAAATAATTACTAAAAAAAGGATTATTTCTCTTAATACTTTATTATTTTTATAACTAAATATATATTTTTTAAAGTTTTGTAATTTATATAAACTTTATTTATATATTTATAATATATTGTCTTTTTAAATTACTTTAATTAAAACATAGCTTTTATTTATTTTTAAGTTTATAAAGGCTTTATACTTCCTTTTATTATATTTAACTTTAATTATAATAATATTATTAAGTTTTAATTAAACTTCGTATATGTTACGAATTAACTATGTTAAAAGGGTTTCTAGCAAGGGTAGTTAAACACAGACCAAGAATGTACGGACTAGCGGTCCCCTCTTTTATAATGTGATATAACATCACGTGACCCAATTAGAGGTGTTTATTTAATTAAATTTAATTCTCTCGGTATTTAACATATTAAATAGGAAGAACGTATATAAGGGAAAATAAGTATAAAAAGGATAAAATTTCTTATATATTTAGTTGTTCATTTTCTAGCTATTAATCTAAGATTATAATCACTCTTTAATATTATAATGAAAATACCTTGAAATCTCTTTAACGAATAAAGCATTATAAATCTCTTAAACCAACCTCGATATATTATTACTTTTAAAACAAGAAAACCTAGTACGTACTCACTTATGAAGTTAGCTAACTAGGAACATATAAGGAGGTTTGTCACAGTATAAAGACTTATTATTTATAACTTCTCGCTGCCTTATTAACGAAAGCCTTTACCGTTTTTTGGTTTTTTATATCTTTTCCTTTTTTAGTTTTTTCGAGTTATTATGGCTTTAATTTCGTTTTATTTTTAAGCCTTTATAAAAACGTGTTTTTAATAATCGTTATTTTAATAGTCTTTTTAATTACCTTTTACGTAATAAAGAGTAAAAGGTTTATCCTTTATATAGAACTTTATACATTAAAATTTTAATTCTTTTTCGAGGGCCTTTTTATAGCTTAAGTCTATTTTTTTATTAATTCGAAAACTTTTAAAGTTTTAAATTATTTTTAAATAAAAAATATAATCCTTAGATTCGTTTATTAAAAATAACTTAATATTTCCTTATAAGTTTATATATATTTCTAGAAATTCTCTCTTTTTTTAAAATATATTTTAATAATTTATTTATAACTTAATTTAATTATATATATTTTTACTTATTATTTTATTAAGTACCTTTTTACGAACCCGAATAAATTAATATCGTAATTAACTTGCTTTTCGAGCTAATATGGAAAATATAATTCTTTCTTAACTTCGTTTTTTTCGAAACCCGCTTTAAGCAACTCGTATATATCGCAAAGTATTAAGATATAACATATATAACCCTTAATAATTACTTAATTACTTCTTTTGAAATTTAAGTAAAAATAACAAGCTTTTAAATAACGTGGCTATCGTGGGACGTTATTATAAATATACTCTTTTTTTTCGTATTATTATTTTTTAGTTTTTAAGAATAATAACTAACTTTATTTTTAAAACTTTTATATACTTAATAAGCGTTGTTAATATAAAAGCTTTAATGTAATAATATATGTTCTTTTTATAACTCTATTATTTTATCTTTATTAAGGTAAAATGTTTCGTTTTTTAGTTATTTAATCTTTTTTAGCTTTAATTTAAGTTCTTTACTTAATAACTTATTAAGTTAATTAGTATTATTTAAGTTTTAATAAACATCGTAATTATTATTTATATAAAACTTTCAATATAAATTATTATATTTACTTTTTCCTTAATATTTTTTATATTTATTATTGTTATAATAGCTTTAATGTAGTTTATTATGGTTTAATTTAATTTTAAGTCGTGTTTTAATTTATAAGTATCGTATTTATACGGTAGTTCGCTTTTATTACATCTTTACCTAGCTTATTTTAATATAAAGTACTTTAAATACAAGTAATTATATTTTAAGTAGTCTTAAAAGCTAACTTAATAATATTTATAACTTTTATAAATTATAACAAGTAAGTAATTATTATAAACCTTCTTTTCTTCTTATTTCTGTCACGTGTGGGTTACGTGACCAGAAAAGCGGCGTTAAGCGCTTAATTAAGAAAAAACGCCGATAAATCAATGAATTATAAATAAGAGATTTATAATTTAATGATTTACTTAATAATAAGAAAGGAAAAACGGGTATAAGTAAATTAAGGTTCCTTATATATTTAGTTATTTATTCTAGTTTTTTAGTTATTAATTTAAGATTATAATTACTTTTTAATATTATAATAAAAATACCTTAAAATCTCTTAAACGAATAAAGCATTATAAATCATTTAAACTAATCTCAATTCATTATTACTTTTAAAACAAGAAAGCTTAATACGTACTTACTTATAAAGTTAATTAACTAGGAATATATAAAGAGGTTTATTACATTTTGATAGCTCCTTAATTAATGTTTAACATTAGTTCAAGAAAAAAGACTTTTAGTTAAATCGTCTTAAAATAAGCATACCCCTTAAAACTAAAGGATAACAAAAAAAGAAATAAGTAAAAAAATAACAATTAATAAGCACTTAAACGAAAACTTTAAATTTTTTTACGATATGACAAAAAGATTTAAAAGAACTAATATAAGAATTAATTATAGTTATAACTAAAAAAAGAGCCCTAAAAAGACACCTTTAAAGCTTAATAAAAAAATTATTTAAGGAAAAAAAAGAGGAAGAGGAAAAAGCACCTAAAAAAGAAAATAAATAAATAAAATAACTTTTACCTCCTAAAAATAAACAACTAAAGCCACTTTTAAACGATAACGACTCTAATAACTTAAACGATAAAAATAATATAATAACCCTCGATATAAAAGGTTTTAAACTAATTATACTTAGTAAATATAATAGGTCGAGCGATTTAAAAGGATTTTTAATCTAAGCCGGAACTTACTTATGGTTTTATTACGAAATAATTATTATTAAGAAATAAAAGGTTCTTATAATATCCTAGCTCCTCGTTAAAACTACTTTAACCTAGTTTTAACTAGTATTAAAAAATTATCTAGAAAATGGACTAGACACTTAAAAAAACACAAAAAAGGTCTTTAAAGATTACAAGGAGTTTAAAAAACAACTTAAGTTTATATTTAGCAACTTAATCCTTAAATAACAAGCTAAAACTTAATTTTATAAATTACGACAAAATAAAAAGGCTTTAAACTACGCTATTAAATTCAAGAAACTCGCAAGTTAATTATAACTACTTATTAAAAGCTTATATTACTTATTTTATTAAGAACTAAAAAACCATATAAAGAATAAATTATATAAAACAAACCTATATAAAGAAAAGAACCTAGAAAAGTTTAATAACTACGTTATAATAGTAATTACTATTAATAACAAAAACTTTAAACGGTACTTTAAAAAGAAAAAAACGATATAACGAAAAAACGGCGATTAATAAAAAGAAGGAAATCATAAAAATGGTGTTAAAATAAGGAAAAGCACTAGAATTAAGTCAAACCTTATTAAAATTAATATTACTTAAAAGAAATAAAAAAATAAAAAAAATCAACTATTAAGTGTTTTAACTATAAAAAAAAAGACATTATAAAAACAAGTACCGAAGTCCCAAGAAACAAAAACCAAAAACAAAAGGGATTTCTTAACTTAAAAAAAAAACCTTTAAAGTAAGAGTTCATTTCGAAAACAATAAAGAAGTAAACTAAATATTTACTATTACTACTATTAAAGTAGAGAAAAACGAGGAGGTCTCTATAAAAAAAAGCTATAAATATCATTAAATCAACCGTAAAAAGCACGACCACTTATATTTAAGGTACTTTACATTAAAATAAGCCAAATAAAGATATAACAAAAGCGAACTACCATACAAGTACAATACTTATAAACTAGGATACGACTTAAGAATTAAGTTAAATTATAATAAGTTACATTAAAGCCATTATAACGACGATAAATACGAAACCTACTAAGTAAAAAGCCAATATAATAGCTTAAACCGGAGATTTTATATAAATAATAATTACAATATTTATTAAAACTTAAATAATATTAGTTAGTTTAATAAGTTATTAAACAAAAAACCTAAAATAAAGCTAAAAATAGAAAAACAACCAAAAAAGGAACATATATCGTTATATTAGAGCTTTTATATTAACGACGTTTGTTAAATATATAGAAGTTCTAAGGATAAAGCTAGTTACTATTCTTAAAAACCAGAAAATAATGACACGAAAAAAAATAAATATATTTACGACAACGTCTCACGATAGCCACATTATTTTAAAGCATATTATCTTTACTTAAGTTCCAAAAAAAAATAAAACAATTATTAAAGGTTATATATATTACACCTTAATATTATGCGATATACACGATTTACTCGAAGCAGGTTTCGAAAAAAACGAAATTAAAAACGAATTATAAGAATTATAAAAAAAACTATATTTTTTATAATAACTTAAAGAACGAGCTAAGTATAATACTAGTTTATTTAGCTCCATAAAAAAACACTTAATAAAATAACAAGTAAAAATACATATAACTAAACTAAGCTATAAACGAATCGTTAAGGCATACCTCAAAAAAAGGGGAAAGTTTTTAGAAATTAATATAAACTTATAAAGAAATATTAAATTACCCCTAGTAAACGAACTCAAGAATTCTACACTTTATTTAAAGATAATTTAAAACCTTAAAAAAATTTTAAATTAATAAAAAAATAGATTTAGGTTATAAAAAGGCCCTCGAAAAAGAATTAAAGTTTTAATGTATAAAATTCTATATAAAAAACAAACCTTTTACTCCTTATTACGTGAAAAACAGCTAAAGAAATTATTTAAATAATGATTGCTAAAAACACGCTCTTATAAAAGCCTAAAAATGAAAGGATATTTAGGCTATAATAACTTAAAGAAACCTAAAAGAGAAAAGGCGTAAAAAACCAAAAAACGGTAAATGCTCTCGCTAATAAAGTAGTGAGAAGCCATAAATAACAAGTCCTTATATAAAGTCTAGTCGAGACTTAATAATATTATTATAACTAAAGTTAAGTATAATAAAAGGGAATATAA
This sequence comes from Biscogniauxia marginata, assembly GCA_022695795.1. Classification (NCBI taxonomy): domain Eukaryota; kingdom Fungi; phylum Ascomycota; class Sordariomycetes; order Xylariales; family Xylariaceae; genus Biscogniauxia; species Biscogniauxia marginata. Next base: position 83,269 of record MU404185.1, read on the forward strand.
AGCCCTTATAAACTTAGAAGCAAATAAAAGCTATATCTCAACCGAGATAACTCAAAAAAACAAAATACTATAAATATATAAATAAAGTTTATATTAATTATAAAACTTCGAAAAATATATATTTAGTTATAAAAATAACAAAGTACTAAGAGAAACAATTCCTCTCTTAATAACTATTTAAAGACATCTTAAACAAGTCATTTTTAATATTATATATATATTAAGTTATAATATAATATTAAGAATGAATTAGCTTAGAAAAAGTAATTCACAAATAAATTTCGAGATAAACACACTTTATTAAGATTAAAAACAAAAAGAGTTAATTATTACGAGTTATAAGATAAGTACCGTAAATAACTTTAAAGAAACGAATACAAAAACGAAACATATCGCTTATATGATTTAAGTAACTAAACTTAAAGATCTAACGAAGAAAGTACTATGTAAGTACCTCCGTTTTTATAAATTATTTAGAAATAAAACAAAAAAAGAATTACTAAAATATAACTAGTAGAACCACTAAATCCACTTCAAAGAAGGAAAATAACTAAAACTATTCCTAGTATATTTTATAAATCAAGAAAAACAAAAAACACTATAAAAAGGAATTTAAAAGGATCTTAATAAAGGATATATTCAAGAATTAAAGTCCTTTTTAAAATACCCAGTAATTATAATACTTAAAGTTAACAAAAACGGGAAATAACGTATTAATAAAAAAGGAAACCTAGTGTAGCGATAAATAAATAATTACTAATATCTTAATGAAATAACTAAAAAAAACGAATATTTATTACTATTAATAAAACTCATAAGAAAATAAATTAATAAGGCCTAAATCTTTATAATACTAAATCTTCGCAATAAATATTATATAATTAAAATAACTAAAAAATACGAATAATATATCGCATTCTAAATAATATATAAGCACTATAAATATAAAGTTATGCTATTTAGACTTACTAATATACTTACTACATTTTAACATATAATTATAACGATTCTTTATAAGTTTCTAGATAAATTTATATTTATTTATTTAAACGATATATTAATTTACTTAAAAAGCGAGAAGAAATATAAAGAATATATAAAACAAATGTTAAAAGCCCTGGAAAAAGTAAACCTACTTATTTATCCGACTAAAAATAAATAGTATATCAAAAAATTAAATTATTTAGGGTTTATAATAAGTTCAAAAGAAATCCGCATTTAAAAAAGAAAAATAATAATAATTAAGGATTAACTAGAACTTAAAAGTATTATAAATATACACGTATTTCTTGGTTTTATTAATTATATTAAATAACTTATTAAGGATTTCGGGCGGATCGTTAAACTATTAACGGAATTAATTACCTTAGCGAAAACAAGAAAAGCTTTCTATTTTATTAAAAAAGCTAAACGAGCTTTTTAGTAACTAAAAGAAGTTATAATTAGTAAAGTTATATATAAACTTCTAAACGAAAATAAGAAGAAACGACTAAAGATAAACGCCTTAAATTTCGCTATTAAAATAGTTTTAAAGCAACTAGAAAATAATAGAAAATAATACTTAGTTATATACCTATTTAAAGCACTATATAGTGCTAAATTAAATTATTAAATTTATAATAAAGAATTATTAATAGTTATTAAAGTATTAAAGGAATAAGAACTATAACTTAGTAAAACTAAAGAACTTATTAATATATATTTAGATCATAAAAACTTTACACGATTCATAATAACACAAACGCTTAATTAAAGACATAAGCGTTAAATGATTTTCCTATTTAAATTCAATTTTAGAATTTAGCATATTAAAGAAAAAGAAAATATTTAAGTAGATCTTCTTAATAAAAAGGGAGATTATAAATCAAAAATCAATAAAAGAGATATCTAGATGTTTAAACAACAAAATGATAAATTAACATAAAAAATTAAAAATAACGTTTTAAGAAAAATTACAGTTAAAAAGAAAAATAATTATAATCTTAACAAGGATTTAGCGACGAACGTTTTTCGTATAAGGAAAAGGTATATATATTAAAACGAGTATAAGACAAATTCGTTAAAGAATTTGACTTTCTAGGAATACGATAAACAATTAAAAGAATTATAAAGAATTATAACATTTATAATAAAGCTAAAGTATTAAGATATAAACTATATAAATTATTATAGTTAACTTAGATACTTAATAAAGCGTGATATATAATTACATAGGATTTTATAATGAAACTTCTAAAGTTAAAAGATCTTATTATAAAAGTACTTTATAATAGCATATAGGTAATCGTTAATAGATTCACGAAATATGCCTATTTTTTATTATTTAACGAATTAAATATAATAAAATAATTAGTTTTTAATTTTTAAAAAAAATATATTAGTAAATATAAACTATTAAAACGTATTATTTTAAATAAAAATAAGTTGTTTATTTTAAAATTTTAAATAAACCTAATAAAACGAATAAAAGTTAAATAAAAGTTATTTATAACGTATTATCTTTAAATAAACGAATAAATAAAAAGATTAAACTAAATAATAAAACAATATTTACGAAGTTATATTAACTAGGAAATAAATAATTAAGTAAAATTACTACTAATAACCTAAATAGTATATAACATTTCGATTAACGAGAATATAAAAATATCATTATATAAAGTAATATATAAGTAGAAAATAAAAGTTTAAAGATAATTAATTAAACTTATAAAAGTACTAAAAGTTAAAATAAAAGCCCCGAAAGTAGAAGTACTATTTAAAAAGGTTTAAATAGTATAATAACAGCTATAAAAAGAATTATAATTTATTTAAGATAAAATAACAAAGTATTATAATAAAAAAAGAATTAAAGGACTAATTCTTAAAAGAAAAGATATAGTTTATTTACTTCGTTAATAACAAAGCGTAATATTAAAAACACTTTAAATTAAAATAAAACGACTTAACGAAAAACTTAAATTTAAGAAATTAAGATTATATAAAATTAAAAAGGTTATTTTAAAAGTTAATTATAAGTTAACGTTACTAAAAAGATTTAAAATATATTTTATATTTTATATTTTACTTTTAAAATTAATATTAAATAATGTTATACTAAAAAACTAATTAAAATTTAAGGAAAACCCTAATAAATACGAAATAAAAAAATATTAAATTTAAAATTAATTAAAAATTAATTATAATATTTTATTAAATAAAAAGGTTATTTACTAAAAAAGAATACTTAGGAATTACTTAAATATTTAAAAAATTTAACGGCTAAGTTTAAGAGTTTTCACCGCTAAAACCTAAATCGCTTAGGGGGATTTAAGGACCTAAGTCGTGATTTAGCTAGGACTAATTAAAAGAGAGGAAAGCCCCCGAAATAAGTACGCCTTACTCGGATTCGAGTTAACATAACAATTTCTCCGTGCGTTACTACTTTTTATTAAAGCGTTATTATTCCGCCTTAATAAGCTTTTATTTTTTTTAACTTATTTAAATTTTTAAGTTTACGTTAAATAAATTTTACCTCCCGCTCGCGAAGAAACTTAGACTATCGATTTAAGCGAGATATACAAATTAAAAATTCCTAAAAACTTTAAAGAATATGTTAATACTTCTTAAAAGCCGTATATTTCTCTTTATTAACGCGTAATTTTTTTAATCGAATATTTTTTAAAGAATTAAAAGAAATGCGATTTCCGTCGTATTAAAAAACGTTTAAATTAATATAGTTTTAATACTTTTTATAACTTTTTAATATTTTATAAACAAAACCTTAATCGAAATAGCGAGAATACGATATAACTTCGAAATTAAACTTGATAATCGTAAAAGCTAGTTCACGGCGATATTTAATAGGATTCTTTTTCGAATTTAGTTAAAAACGTTTAGTTATCCTTTTTAAAGATATAATGGAAAATAGTAAATATTAACTTGGAGTATTTTAAAAATAAAACAAATTAAAAAGGAAAAATAGTATTACGAATTAATAAGGGTTAAAAAAGTAAAAGGTTATATAAACATAGGTTACGTGACTTATAATAGCATTTTCTACTATTTTTATAAAGAATAAAAGAAAATAAATATATTTTTTATTGTTTTTATAAAGAATTATAAATAATAAGGGAAAATAAAAAGCATTATTTTAAGGGGGAATTAAATATAAAAAGAATGGGATTTCTTATATATTTAATTATTCATTTTAGTTATTTAGCTATTAATTTAAGACTATAGTTATTTTTTAATATTATAATAAGAATACCTTGAAACCTTTTTAACGAATAAAATATTAAAAATCACTTAAACTAATTTTAACTTATTATTACTTTTAAATCAAGAAAACTTAGTACATATTTACTTGTAAAGTCAACTAACTAAGAACATATAAGGAGGTTCGTTATATAACTATTTAAAAACATTTCAAGCAAATCATTTTTAACATTATATATATATTAAATCACGATATAATTCTAAAAATGAATTAGCTTAAAAAAAGTAATTTATAAATAAATTTCGAGATAAATACGCTTTATTAAAATTAAGATTAAAAGGAACTAATTATTACGGGTTACGAAATAAGTACCGTAAATAACTCTAAAAAAACGAATATAAAAATAAAATATATCGCTTATATAATTTAAGTAACTAAACCTAAAAATTTAACGAAAAAAATACTACGTAAATACCTCCGTTTTTATAAATTATTTAAAGATAAAATAAAAAAAGAATTACTAAAATATAGCTAATAAGATCACTAGATTTATTTTAAAAAAGGAAAATAATTAAAATAATTCTTAATATATTTTATAAATTAAGAAAAATAAAAAGCATTATAAAAAGGAATTTAAAAGGATCTTAATAAGGAATATATTCGAAAATTAAAGTTTTCGTTAAAATACCCGGTAATTATAGTACTAAAAATCGATAAAAATAAAAAGTAACATATTAATAAAAAAGAAAATCTAATATAACGATAAGTAATTAATTATTAACACCTTAATAAAAAAAAACAAATACTCGTTACCGCTAATAAAACTCATAAAAAAACAAATTAATAAAGCTTAAATCTTTATAATATTAAATATTCGCGATAATTATTATATAATTAAAATAACTAAAAAACACAAATAATATATCGCTTTCCGAATAATATATAAACATTATAAATATAAAGTTATATCATTTAGATTTATTAATACACCTATTACATTTTAACATATAATTATAATTATCTTTTATAAGTTTTTAAATAAATTTATATTCGTTTATTTAAACGATATATTAATTTACTTAAAAAGCGAAAAGAAGCATAAGAAATATATAAAACAAATATTAAAAGCCTTAGAAAAGATAAACTTACTTATTTACTTAATTAAAAGTAAATAGTATATTAAAAAACTAAATTATTTAGGGTTTATAATAAATCTAGAAAAAATCCGTATTTAAAAAGGAAAATAGTAATAATTAAAGATTAGCTAGAACTTAAAAATGTTATAAACATATATACATTTCTTAGTTTTATTAATTACGTTAAATAACTTATTTAAGATTTTAAGTAAATTATTAAACTATTAACAAAACTAATTACCTTAGCGAAAACAAAAGAAACATTTTGTTTTATTAAAAAAGCTAAATAGGCTTTTTAGTAATTAAAAGAAATAGTAATTAACGAGGTTATATGTAAACTTTTAAACAAAAATAAGAAGAAACGTGATGGTTGGATGACAAACAAGGACTGTGTCCCCACATGGAAATGTTACGAACCATGGGAATAAAGGGATTCCATACCAGGGTATCGTGGCACGAACCAAGGAATTAATGAACAGGTTGGTTCCGTTCCGGTCATGATGTAACCTCACGTGACATGGATATAGTGGGATATCATATCCAACAGGGATAAATATAAAGGAATTTCATATCCATTAATATTTAACATACCAAACAATAGAAATATATATAAAGAAAAACAAGTATAAGTAAATTAGAATTTCCTTATATAATTAATCTCTTTATTCCTTAGTTATTAATTTAAAATTATAATCACTTTTTAATATTATAATAAAAATACCTTAAAACCTCTTTAACGAATAAAACATTATAAATTAATTAAACTAATTTTAACTTATTATTACTTGTAAATTAAGAAAACCTAATACGTATTTACTTATAAAGTTAATTAACTAAAAACATATAAGGAGGTTCGTTACATTTTAATAACTCCTTAATTAATATTTAATATTGGTTTAAGAGAAAGGACTTTTAATTAAATAGTCTTAAGACAAACATGCCCCTTAAAACTAAAGAGTAATAAGAAAAGAAATAAGTAAAAAAATAATAATTAATAAGCTTTTAAACGAAAGCTTTAAATCTTTTTATAGTATAACTAAAAAATTTAAAGAAATTAATACAAGAGTTTATTATAATTGTAATTAAAGAAGAATTATAGGAAGACATCTCGAAAAATCAGTAAAAAAAAGCATTTAAAGAAGAAGAAAAAGAAGAGAAAGAAATACCTAAAAAAGAAAATAAATAAACAAAATAACCCCTACCTCTTAAAGATAAATAACCACTTTTAAACGATAGCGACCTTAACGACTTAAATGACGAAGATAATATAATAACCCCCGATGTGAAGGGTTTTAAATTAATTATACCTAGTAGATATAATGGGTTAAACGATTTAAAGGGATTTCTAATTTAAGTTAGAACCTATTTACGGTTTTATTATAAAACGATTACTATTAAAGAACAAAAGGTTTTCACGATATTTTAACTCCTTGCTAAAACCGCCTTAACCTGGTTTTAACTAGTAATAAAAGATTATCTAGAAAACGGATTAAACGCCTAAAAAAACACGAAAAAAGTCTTCAAAAATTATAAGGAGTTTAAAAAACAACTTAAGTTTATATTTAACAATTTAATCCTTAAGTAATAAGTCGAAGCTCGACTTTATAAACTACGACAAGATAAAAAGGCTTTAAATTACGCTATTAAGTTCAAGAAACTTGCAAGCTAATCACAACTACTTATTAAAAATCTATATTATTTATTTTATTAAGGATTAAAGAACTATATAAAGAATAAGTTATATAAAATAAATTTATATAAAGAAAGAAACCTAAGAAAGTTTAATAACTACGTTATAATAGCAATTTCTATTAATAATAAGAACTTCGAACGATACCTTAAAAAAAAAAAACGATATAACGAAAGAATAGCGATTAACTAAAAAAAGGAAATTACAGAAGTGGTGTCAAAATTAGAAAAGGCACTAAAACCAAGTTAAACCCTATTAAAATCAACGTTATTTAAAAGAAATAAAAAAAACGAGATAAATTAACTATTAAGTATTTTAATTATAAAAAGAAAGGACATTATAAAAACGAGTACCGAAGTCTTAAAAAACAAGAACTAAAAACAAAAAGGATTCCTTAACCTAAGAAAAGAGTCGTTAAAATAAAGGTTTAATTCGAAAATAACGAAAAAAATAAACCAAGTATTTATTATCGGTATTATTAAGGCAAAAAAGATCAAAGAAACCTTTATAAAAAGAGTTTATAAATCTTATTAAGTTAACCGCAAAGATTATCCAAAAAATAACCACTCGTATCTAGGATATTTCACATTAAAACAAGCTAAACAAAGATATAACGAAAACGAATTACTATATATATATATAATAACTATAAACTAAAATACGACTTAAGAATTAAGTTAAACCATAATAATTTACATTAAAGCCACTATAAAAATGATAAATGCGAAACCTATTAAGGAAAAAGCCAACACGATAACTTAAACTAAAAGCTTTATATAAATAATAACTATAATGTCCATTAAAGCTTAAAGGAATATATATCGTTATATTAAAGCTTTTATATTAACGATGTTTATTAAGTACATAAAAGTTTTAAAAATAGAGCTAGTTACTATCCTTAAAAACTAAAAAGTAATAACATAAAAGAAAATAAGTACATTTATAATAACACCCCACGATAGCCACATTACCCTAAAGCATATTATTTTCACTTAAGTTCTAAAAAAAGTTACGAAGTAATAACTAGAGGTTATATGTGTTACACCTCGATATTATACAATATACACGACTTGCTTAAAGCAGGTTTTAAAAAAGACGAGATTAAAAAAGAATTATAAGAACTATAAAAGGAACTACATTTTCCATAATAGCTCGAAAAACGAATTAAATACGATACTAGTTTATTCGGCTTTATAAGGAAACACTTAATAAAGTAGCAAGTAAAAACACGTGTAATTAAATAAAGCTATAAATAAATCATTAAAGTATACCTCAAAAAAAGAGGGAAGCTCTTAGAAATTAATATAAACTTAAGGGGAGATATCGAGATACCCCTAGTAAGTAAACTTAATAATTATTTATTTTATTTAAGAATAATCTAAAACTTCAAAAAATTCCGAGTTAATAAAATAAACTTAAGTTATAAAAAGGCCCTCGAAAAAGAATTAAAGTTTTAATATACAAAGTTCTACATAAAAAATAAACCTTTTACCCCTTACTACGTGAAAAGTAATTAAAGAGACTATCTAAATAATAATTACTAGAAACACGCTTTTATAAAAGCCTAAAAATAAAAGAATATCCGGGTTATAATAACTAAAAGAAAACCAAAAAAGAAGGAACATAAAAAACCAAAAAACGGTAAAAGCTTTCGCTAGTAAGGCAGCGAGAAGCCATAAATAACAAGTCTTTATATGAAGTTTAATCGAGACTTAATAACATTATTATAACTAGAGTCAAGTATAATAAAAGGAAGTATAAAGCCTTAATAGATTTAAGAGTAAATAAAAACTACGTCTTAGTAAAGGTAGTTTAAGAAAATAAAATATTATGGGTATATAAATAAAGTCTATATAAACTATAAAACTTTAAAGGAAATATATTTAGTTACGAGAATAATAAGGTGTTAAAAGAAATAATTCCTTTCTTGGTAATTATTTAAGGATATTTTAAATAAGTTATTCTTAATATTATACATATATTAAAGCACGATATGATCTTAAAAATAAATTAATTTAAAAGAAATAATCTACGAATAAATTTCGAGATAAACACGCTTTATTAGGATTAGAAACAGGAGGAATTAACCATTATAGGTTATGAGATAAGTATTACAAGTGACTCTAAAGAGACGAATATAAAAACGAAATATATTACCTATATAATTCGAGTAACCAAACCTGAAAATCCAATAAAAAGAGTATCGCGTAAGTACCTTCGTTTCTATAAATTATTTAAAGATAAAACAAGGAAAGAATTACTAAAACATAGCTAGTAGGATTACTAAATCTACTTCAAAAAAGGAAAATAACTAAAATTATTTCTAATATATCTTATAAATCAAGAAAAACAAAAAGCACTATAAAAGAGAATCTAGAAAGATCTCAATAAAGGATACATTTAAAAATCTAAATCCTTATTAAGATACCTAGCAATCATGGTATTTAAAGTCGACAAAAACGGAAAACAACGTATCGATAAAAAAAGAAACTTAGTATAACGACGAGTAATTAACTATTAACACCTTAATAAAATAACTAAGAAAAACGGATATTTATTACTATTAATAAAACTCATGAAAGGATAAATTAGTAAAACTTAAATCTTTATAGTATTAAACCTTCGTAATAAATATTATATAATTAAAATGGTTAAGGAATATGAATAATATATAGCTTTCTAAACGATATATAGATATTATAAGTACAAAGTTATGCTATTTAAACTTACTAACGTACCTGCTACGTTTTAACATATAATTATAATAGTTTTCCGCAAGTTTCTAGATAAATTTGTATTTATTTACTTAAACGATATACTAATTTACTTAGAAAACGAAAAGGAACATAAGGAACATATAAAGTAGATGTTAAAAGCCTTGAAAAAGGTAAACCTACTTATTTATTCGATTAAAAGCGAATAATATATTAAGAAACTAAACTATTTAAGGTTTATAATAAATCCAAGAGAAATTCGCATTTAAAAGGGAAAAATAACAATAATTAAGGATTAGCTAGAACCTAAAAGTGTTATAAACGTACGCGTATTTCTTAGTTTTATTAACTATATTAAATAACTTATTAAAGATTTCAAGCGTATCGCCAAACCATTAACGGAATTAATTACCCTAGTAAAAACAAGAGAGGCTTTTTATTTCATTAAAGAAGCCAAATAAGCTTTTTAACAGCTAAAAGAAGTTATAACTAGTGAGGTTATATATAAATTTCCAAAAAAAAAAAAAAAAAAAACGACTAAGGATAAACGCTTTAAATTTCGCTATTGAAGCAATTTTAAAGCAATTAAAAGACAATAAGAAATAGTACCTAGTCGCGTACTTATTTAAAGCACTATATAGTGCTAAATTAAATTATTAAATCTATAACAAGGAATTATTAGTAGTTATTAAAGCATTAAAGGAATAGGAACTATAGCTTAACGGAACTAAGAAACCTATTAATATCTATTTAAATTATAAGAACCTTATATGATTTATAATAACATAAACGCTTAACTAAAAATACAAGCGTTAAATGATTTTCTTGTTTAAGTTTAATTTTAGAATTTAGCATATTAAGGGAAAGGAAAATATCTAAGCAAATTTTCTTAGTAAAAAGGGAGATTATAAATCAAAAATCAACAAAAGAGATATCTAAATATTTAAATAACAAAATAATAAATTAGTTGTATTAATTTATATATAAATTAATATAAGAAACTGGAAATAATAGTTTAAAGAAAATTATAATTAAAAAGAAAAACAATTATAGTTTTAACAAGGATTTAACGACGAACCTCTCTTATATAAGGAAAAAGTATACGTATTAAAACAAGTATAAGACGAATTTGTTAAAGAATTTCACAAATATCCTTTACATAGCCACCAAGGGATTTTCAAAACAATAAAACGACTTTAAAAGGAATTCGACTTTCTAAAAATACGATAAATAATTAAAAGAATTATAAAGAATTACAACATTTATAATAAGGTTAAAGCATTACGATATAAACTATATAGATTATTATAACTAACCTAGATACTTAACAAGGTATAAAATATAATTATATGGGATTTCGTAGTGAAACTTTTAAAGTTAAAAGATCTTACTATAAGAGTACATTATGACAGTATATAGGTAATTGTTAACAAACTCATGAAATACGCCTACTTCCTATTATTTAACGAATTAAGCATAATAGAATAGTTAGCTTTTAGTTTCTTAAGAAAGTACGTTAATAAACATAGGTTACTAAAACGCGTCGTTTTAAATAGAAACAAACTATTTACGTTAAAATTTTGAATTAACTTAATAAAACGAATAAGAATTAAATAAAAGTTATTTATAGTGTATTATCTCTAGATAAATAAGCAAATAAAGAAATTAAACCAAATAATAAAATAGTATTTATGAAGTTATGTTAATTGGGAAATAAATAACTAGGTAGAATTACTATTAATAACCTAAATAGTATATAATACTTCGATTAACGAGGATATGAAGATGTCATTATACGAAGCAATGTACAAGTAAAAAGCGGAAGTTTAAAAATAACTAATTAAACTTATAGAAATACTAAGAGTCGAAATAAAGGCCCCGAGAGTAGAAGTACTATTCGAAAAGATTTAGGTAGTATAATAATAGCTATAAAAAGAATTATAGTTTATTTAAAATAAAATAACAAAGTATTATAATAAAAAAAGAATTAAAGGACTAATTCTTAAAAAAGGAGATATAATTTACTTACTCCGCTAACGATAAAGCGTAACATTAAAAACACCTTAAATTAAAATAAAGCGACTTAGCGAAAAACTTAAATTTAAGAAATTAAGACTATATAGAATCGAGAAGGTTGTTTTAAAAGTTAATTACAAGTTAGTACTATTAAAAGGATTTAAAATACATTTTATATTTCATATTTCGCTTTTAAAATTAACACTAAATAACGCTATACTAGAAAATCAATTAAAATTTAAAGAAAACCTTAATAAGTACGAAGTAGAAAAAATATTAAATTTAAAACGAATTAAAGGTTAATTATAATATTTTATTAAATAAGAAGGTTATTTACTTGAGGAAAATACTTAGGAACTACTTAAACATTTAAAGAATTTAATAAATAAACTTAAGAACTTTTACCGCTAGAACCTAAATCGTTTAAGGGAATTTAAGGACCCGGGTCGTGACCTAGTTAAGACTAGTCAAAGGAGGGGAAGACCTTTAAAACAAACACGCCTTGCCCGGATACAAGCTAACGCAACAATTCCTTCGTGTTTTATTGTTTTTTAAAGAGACGTTATTATTTGATTATAACACGTTTTTGTTCTTTCTTTAAACGCTTTTACTTTTTTAGCTCGTTTAGATTTTAAAAACCCCGTTATAACATTTTAAGACTTTTTTGTTTAAAAAAGTCTCGCTAGCGACATAAGCGTAATATATAATTAATGGATTTATTAACCTCGGTTTAAAAACGATTAATTTTTAATTATAAACGAGTTATTTCGGCTTGACAAAAAAAAAAAGTTTTTTCCGCTTATCGTTTTTATTAAAATAACCGTTTCTCTTTAACGTTTAACTAATTAAAAGAATTTAGAGCAATACTGGTCTTATTATAAAAATAACCCTTATAAATATATTCACTACATTTTCGAGACTTTCCTTTTGTTATAATACACTTAAGCGCTTAATCGAAGCAATAAAAATAAGGCATAATTTTAAAATTAAAACCTAACTTATTTATCCGATATGTAAGTTTTTTACGTTCGAATTTCTAGTTTAAATGATGACACTTAGTAATACGATTATTAAACATAATTATTATAAAAAAAAGAAAAAATAACTTACTAAGAATAATCTTTGAAATAAAGATTTTGGGAGGGGAGAAATAATGTTATAAACCATAAAAATAAAGGGATTCTATATTAAGGTGTCGTGGTACGAACCAAGAAATTAATAAATAGGTTAGTTCCGTTCCGGTCATGATATAACCTCACGTGACATAGATATAGTGGGATATTATATCTAATAAGGATAAATATAAAGGAATTTCATATCTATCGATATCTAATATACTAAATAGTAGAAATATATATAAAGAAAAACAAGTATAAATAAATTAGAATTTCCTTATATAATTAATCTCTTTATTCCTTAACTATTAATTTAAAACTATAATCACTTTTTAATATTATAATGAGAATACCTTAAAACCTCTTTAACGAACAAAACATTATAAATTAATTAAACTAATTTTAACTCATTATTACCTGCAAATTAAGAAAACCTAGTACGTACTTACCTATGAAGTTAGCTAACTAGGAATACACAAGGAGGTTTATCACATTAATAAAGCTTAAATTACGTGTAATTATCTTTTTAAGCTTTTTAAACTAAAAACGACGTTAAATATAAAAACGATAAACATGATTTATTACGGCCTTTAAATAGATTTCGGCTTTTTTAACTCGTTTTTAATTTTTTAAAACTATTTAATAATTTCGGTTATATTATGTTACGAACCAACTATGTTAAAGGGATTTCCTATAAGGGTGTTGGGACACAGACCACGAATGTGAGTACAAGGCGGTCCTTTCTGGAACATAATAAGACGTCACGTGATGTGATTTAAATTTCTCTCAAATCACATCAAATGGGATCTAAGCTAATCTCAGATCCAGACAAACTCTACTTATATAACAATTAGTATAAAGAGGGAATATGTACCAGGGAAAATAAGTATAAAAAAAGGGGATTTCTTATATATCTAGTCATTCGTTCTTTAACTATCAATTTAAAACTATAGTCACTCTTTAATATTATAGTGAGAGTACCTTAAAACCTCTTTAACGAACATAACATTATAAATCAATTAAACTAATTTTAACCCATTATTACCTTCAAATCAAGAAAACCTAGTACGTACTTACTTGTGAAGTCGGCTGACTAGGAATACACAGGGAGGTTCGTCACATATTACTCCTCGAGATTCTAAAAACATTATATCGAGTGCGATTTATTCGAATATACTTATTATAACGGTTAAAGTTTTTCGAAATAATACATTCTTTTTTATTATAATCATAATAAAAATAAGGCATTTCTTTTTAACCTTTAAAAATAATTAAGTTTATTAAGGCTAATTTGTTTTTAATTTGTTTATTAATATAATAAGAAGCTTTAAAATTCTCTTTATAAACTTTTATAACATAATAAGATATAATAAAAAGGGGATAAAAAAGAATTTATTAATAAAAAGAAAGAACCTTAATTATAATCTTTTTTTTTACTTATTTTTAAGGACAAAGATTTTTAAAGGGGAAAAATAATGTTACGAACCTCCTTTTTTTTTCTTTTTATTACATGTGGATTATATAACCGGAAAAGCGGCGTTAAGCACTTAATTAGGAAAAAACGCCGATAAATTAGTGAATTATAAATAAGAAATTTAATAATTTAATAATTTAATAATTTAATAATTTAATAATTTAATAATTTAATAATTTAATAATTTAATAATTTAATAATTTAATAATTTAA